>VCCN01003428.1:59480-75904 GCA_006491835.1 Architeuthis dux
AAAGAAAAAAAGCTGTTAAGATAGAGGTATGTAAAAAAATATCATCGCTTCTAAAATTACGAACACTTTTTCTAACACCCCTTTTTTTATTTTGAGAATTGATTTTAAAAAAGAATGCGACGTAAAAAAGAAAAAACATCACTCTTTCTACGCCCACACTCTCTTTTCTTCTTGAAAGAAGTGTCTGAAAGAAAGTGATTTTGGCATTCATAGTACCTGTCAACTTTTGTAGCAGGTAAAAAAAAAACATTTTATAAAAGGAAAGAAATGCTGTTTCTTTAGGCCAGATCCAATTTAAGAAATTTACCTTTTCTATAACGACAAAGAAAGCTTATTTGTTCCATAATTAATTTGATTAAAACGATCTATTATTTGTTCCTTTCTGACCCCTTATGTTTTTAAAAAAATTATTAATCCAATAGTTGTGAATGACGGGAATTTCCGTCATTGCAATTCTATGGCTAACTTTTAAAAAGATTCTGTTTCTTTCTGATGGCAAATCAGTTCTGTGTGTCAGGGCTTTTATCTTGCAATGGATAACTTACTCATCGTCACCTTCCACAGTTAATGGGTTAATAGACAAACATGGCCACAGCTGACAAAGAATTCAATCTGAATTGTTCTTGGATTTTCAAGTGTGTGTCTGTGGCAACCAAACAATTTTAGTTAAAGAAAAAGAAAAAAAAAAAATCAAAAGGAAAGCAACTTGAAGATTTTCTTTGAACAATTCATTTCTCTTTTAAAACGTTTTCTTCTCAACCACTTGGGACTGGGATATTTTTGTATAATGTCATATCAGTGAAATCTCTCATCATCTGCTCCACCATGACAAACATTACTTTCACTGCCTTCATAACCATCCATGAATTGTCTTGAATTACTATTCAATTCACAGGCAGAGTAAGAAGACCTAGAACAAATGGTAGTGAATATATGGCTCACATGCCCAAGATGGCATGCAGGAAATATAATTTTTTGTTAGTGATTTTATTAAACAAAAACAATCATCAACTGTTATAAGTCCACTGTTGGACAAAGGCCTTTCCTATCTCCTTCCATGACGCCCTATCTTGTGCTAACCTCTGCCAAGTCTTACCGGTAAACCTTTCTATCTCGTCCCTCCATCTTGTGTCTGGTTTTTTTCCTACTTCGTTTACTGTCCCATGGGCACCAATCGGTTAGTCTTTCCCCCCCATCTATTGTCATCTCTTCTTGCTAGGTGGCCCACCCATCTCCATTTTTGTTGCTTAATTAGTTGTATAATATCCTTCACTCTAGTCCTTTCTCTGATCCATGTTGATCTTTTTCTATCTCTTAGAGTTATCCCTAGCATTGCTCTTTCCATGGCGCTGTGCTATTCTGAGTTGGTTTTCAGCGTGTTTGGTTAATTTCCATGATTCGCATCCATAAGTCATGGTTGGTATTATGCAGCTGTTGTATACTTTACAATTTAGGCACATTGGCAAGGTGCTCTTCAGAATGTCTCTATTTATACCAAATGCTTTCCACCCTATCGTTATGCATCATTTTATTTTGCAGTCATGGTCTTTTAGCTTTATGAACACAAACAATAGGCAACCCTTAATGTATCAGCCGTCACCTCAGTTATTATTTTTCTAAACAGACTCTTAAGAATGCTTTCAAGCATTTTGTTCTCTTTCTACATAAAATATTTTGTAAAATACAAATATGATAAGAATGATTATCTGTTGCTCAAAGATTCCCATGGGCACGTGAGGGGGGATGTTTTTAGAAGAGTATCATCAATGTAGGTATGGCGAGACAGACTTCTTTAAGAATGCTTTTAAACTTAAACATATTTTGCAAAATATAAATATAATAAGAATGATTATCTGCTGCTCAAAAATTCCCATGGGTATGGGAGGGCATTTTTTTTTTAGAAGATTATCACCAATGTAGGCACATGCTCTCAAAAAGGTTTGCTACCTCTGAACTAGAACAAAGAAATTTTCTCAGATCTTGTCAGGCGCTCTAAGACAATCATTATTTTCACTGTCTTCATAACCATCTACAAATTGTCTTGAATCACTCTCTAAATCATTGCCAGAGTAAGAAGACTCAATCATATATACTTACAAATTTATTTATTATATATACAAAAAGAAGTTGCAGTAATCATCTTCAGTTGGAATAGAAGTAAGAATGGAGTTTAACTCTGCAGCAGATAGGCTTGTTATCTACTTATTTTATCATACATATTGTTAGTATATATCATAACTGTTTTCATGATATCCGATATATGTTTGTTTGTTTGTTTAAAGAAAGCAGCTTTATTTCTTAAGAGAAAAAATTATTTCAATGAAAATTTAAAAAATTAAGTATCTTGGCTGAATAGTAAACATTTTAAGACTGAAGAATTTATTGAGCCTTAAAACTTATCGTACAGAATATTTGCAAGTTCCTTGATATCTTATCGCTAATACTACAGAAAAATTATCCTTTTATAGGATAAGCTATAATGATAAAATTACAATACTGACATTAATCAAAGCCAGTGAAATGTTTATTGCCATTGGCAAATTTTAAAGGAAAATTGGCAGTTCACCGCAACCATCATATGTGGCCTCATGCAAAAGAGTTAGTGGAAAAACTAAGATTAAAGCAGCTTTCAATAAAAACATCTCATTCATTTACCTATTCTACTTATAGCCTTATCAGAAGCAAGGTATATTCTTAGTGCTATTCTAAAGGACCAAAACTTTCCCTAAATACTCTATTTGTAAAAAATCTTTTACAACATTACGATAAAATTCCAAGTGTGGAATAAGCCAACAACAGCAACAGTAATAAAATATCTTAATTCTAAGTATTTCATTATTAATTTCAGGCTAGTATTTACTTCATCTTATTGTTGCTTTTTTTACCTAACATTCTATGTCATATAACCTCGTAAGTTTTGTGAAATAGGAATAAAGAAGTAGATTCTGAAGGGAATTGAACTTGCATCTCATATCACAGGCAGTGTTGCCAACTCAAAAAATTTTCACACTAGTTTGACTGCCAAAAAGCGCTAGAAAAGCCCTAGATTTTTTTAAATTGCCAAAAAGATGCTAAGAATGGTCAAAAATAGCCAGAAAATGGCCAAAATGTAAAAACAAGAAATGTGCTAAATCTGGCATGAAACGCACTAAATTGGCAACACTGATCACAGGAGCTTGTCTTGCATGGACACTGCTTGAAGGTAATTTGGAGTGGAGGGGTGGCAATACAGCACCCCCCCCCCTCCATAAAAATTCACTCGTTCCTATTTGTAAAAATTTGACATCTTCATGATTTATTATTTCTAATGCTTCAACCCTGTTTCGTTGCACTTGTTTTCTTTGGGTCACTTCAAGTTGTCACAAATCAAATATAGTATTAATTACATAATTCAGTAATTTTTTATAAATCTCTATTTCAATGAAAATATAAAAGAATTAAGTATCTTGGCTGAATTGTAAATATTTTAAGACTGAAGAATTTATCTATTGAGACTGAAAACTCATCAAGGAACATGCAAATATTCCGTACAATGTCTTGTCGTAATCAGATAGCTAATACTACAGAAAGATTATCCTATCATAGGAAGGTGACAGGTTTGGAGAATATGTCACAGGTGGAAGAACTTTGCATGATTACCCCTGGGAAAGAAACAGGTTGGGAGAGACTACATTTGCATCTGTGCAAGTCTAGCTTGGCTTAATCTGTTGAACCCTGAGTCCTGTCCACTGGCCAATACTCTATCCCAGGATATGTTGTGCAGGGTTACCAGATCAGTTTTCTCAAAAACGGACAATAGTGTTCCCAAAAGCAGACAAAAAAAAAAATTGATCGCTAAAATAGCTAAAAGTAGCTAGATTATTATCACAATAACTAAAATAAGTAGCTAGATCATTATCACAATAATTAAAATAAATAGCTAAAGGTAGCTAGATTATCACAATAATTAAAATAAATAGCTAAAAGTGGCTAGAACTGATATCCGATATCTAAAAACAACAAAAAATATCTAAATATAGATATAAAATATCTATGTTGAGGCCTTAAAGTCAGACAATTTTGGATGTTCAATTCTTAAAATTTTAAATCGGACATCAGCGCTAACGGACACAATGTCCAAATTCGGACAAATCCGGCAACCCTGATTTTGGTTAACATGATCGTCAGTCATCCATTGTCACTGCTGTTATCACCACTGTCTGTGAAAACTGTCTTGAGGTTACTCTTGGATAGTCTTCATCGTTATCAGATAACACTTCTTCAGTGCTTATGATGCTTGCCTCCTTCTCACTACTGAACAGCTGGGTATCTTTGAATGGACACAAAAACAAAAAAGCTGTGTGTGAGTGAGTGAGTAACAATATAAAAACACATAAAATTCAATACAACTAAAATTCAATACAACAACAAAAATTCAAATATGAGCAAATGATTTTTTATTTTGATCAAGTGACATTTAATAAATATACCTGTATATGTCTTTTTTTTTTTCCACGGCTTAATTTTTATTTTAATGTACTGTGGTGATATCTTTTTTACCCCACATGGGTGTTGTGGATTTTACAAGCACATCAATGTACTGACTGTGGTGAGCATAGGGTATGAAAGACTTGCCCAAGGTCTACATGGACGCCCCTGACTGAGCTTGAACCAAAGCCTACCATGATCCTGACATGGATGGTTTTAAAAAGCAGGCATCTTTACCAGGTGAGCCATGCCACCTGCCCCCAAATCTGTTTTTTTGTCTTTTTTTGGTTAAAGTCTGTTGTACATCAAATATAAACCAATGTCAAACATAAATAGATACTCAGACATTTGATGCACAACAGTTGATTAAGTAAATATCAAGTTGTGGCAAAAAAATATTATATACATATTTATAAAAGAATTAAAAATTTTGGGGTAGGGGAAGAATCAAGTTTACCATTTTGTCCAGAAGGGGAGATAATCAATAAGTTTTATCTCGGGAGAGTTACCCAAAACAGGCAAGAGGCTAGTTTTGAACAGTTGCCTCCAGGCTAACTTGATTTCCAAATTCAATGCTATTCCAATGCCTGTGTTGGGTAAGTCTCCGAGATAAAGCTTTGATTATCTCCTCTTCTGGCTAAATCTGGCAACCCTGGGAAGGAATACTTTTTTTTTTTTTTTTTTTGAAAAATGATATGGGGATAATTCTTAGATGGATTTTCTTTCCTTGTATTGTTTTTAGTCTTCAGTAGAAGATCAGCACATGAAGACTTTAGTGCTGTTATGTTATTGATAAAAATCAGAGCAGAGCATTGTTCAGGTTTCACACAAATAGCTTCTTCCCAAGAACAGCTGCTATGTGGAATAAACTCCCCTCTCAATGTTTTTCTGATGAATACAATCTCAATCTTTTTAAATCTAGGGTGAACAAGAGTCTTACCTAATGTTAGTCATTTTAATTCTATATTGCTCTTTTAATAACTGCATTTTATACATGTCATGTGTTAGTGTTTCTAACTTTTATAAAAAGATTTTGATCACTTGTAAGTCAGTTTAACTCTTATTGCTTTTTTTAGTCTTCATTTTAAACGTGTCATGTTTTAGTGTTTCAAACTTTTACAATTTTAACATCAATAAGCTATTTTAACATGTTTTTACTGGTCTTAAATTTTATGGCATAAATAACTCCCTTTTTATTAACCCTTTGATGTGAGAAGTTGCCAAAAGGCCTTGCTTAGGGTGACCAAGAGTAAAGAAAAAAAAAGTAATTCCTAATAATTCATCGAAACACTTGGGAAATCAACATAAAGATAAACTTAAACTGACATCAGAGAAAAGCATAAGAAAGAGGGGGAACAATAACATCAACTAAGAAAAAAAACAAAAAAACGTGATGACAATAAGAATAATTGTACTAATGAAGCGATAAGAAACAATTAGAATAAACCGTTATTAAGTTTTGACTATTATTTACGTTCATCTTAATTTTTTAGTTGTTTTTTTTATCACAACTTAACTCAGGCTGTCAATCTATGGCAGTGAGTAAACAATGTGGTTCGGAAATAAAGAATAAGCTCCCGGTGAGACTCGAACTCACGTCCCTTTTGCCAGAGGGAAGCCAGGTTTAATACACCAGCTGCTATACCAACTTAGCTACCAGAACTTTGTTGGCTCGCAGAAGTCCAAATCCAACCTTTAAACCTACTCCCTAGTGTCAGTAAATAGGAGTCAAAAATGAATAATAAAGGTTTACAGTACTTCATGTAATAAAAAAAATAAAAAAATAATTAGAATAAAATCAATAATTTGTCCATTATTAAATAATCCTAACATGGGAATAGCCATTACATTGATAAAAAACAATCCCATCAATAGAATATTTGACTGTTGTAAAAAAATAGACGGATAATCATATATTCGCATGATAATTGTTATACTAAAAGAAATTTAGTTGTAACTAGACACCCTTTGAGAAAAAAGTAGTCCAATCTGATGTGACCAGAATGAAACCGGAGATTTTACACATTTGCAAATAAATAAGGGAGACTACTTTTTGTTTAGCATTTATTAGTTACCTCCCTTGGGATATCGGTCATTACGATACAGATATGTGAGCTGGAACACAGACACCACACTATTATTATTCAGTTGCAAATCACCCGGTTTTTATTTGCATTCTATAAGTTAGAGCATTTTAGGGTTTTTTTAATTCAATACCTCTGGTTACAATGCACCATTTCGACTACTTAGAGGTCACATACAGATAAACAAAATAAGACTTTTAGTATTATAGAGATAATCTTAGTAAGGATAAAAATAACTTTAACAGAAGAGTAATCTTTGCTTTGAAGTCCATAAACCTATGGTCGTGTTTAAAACCAGCATAGAAAGTATTAATTAAACAACATATTCATCAGCAATTACAGCAATAACATTAAGTTTGGTAGGTCAAATGCATTGTTTCCATCGTACCTTGAGGAGTTCATGGTGCGCAATCTGATAAAAACATTCGCTTAATTTTGTTATTGCAGCAATTGCTGATGAATATGTTGTTTAATTATACTTTTTAATAAAAAAATTATACTTTTCAGAGCCTCTGTGTGATTTTTGGAGCCTCTCTATGTTGATTAAACACTGCAATAGGTTTATGTATGTCAAAGCAAAGATTACCAACAGAAGAATAATCATAATACTAGCAGAAGGGAGATAACTGATTCCAGCAATTATCTGTTGAGGTGAATAACCAAAACTGCTTCTATCAAGTGGGTATTATTTACAACAAACCCACAATTCAAATCTTTGCAACAAACACGAACCAATAAATTCTCAATCCCCCTGAGGAATCCAAAACGAAAATACCTGTCTACGACAAAAAAATAAATGGGTTTTCTGCAGTTAGTTCAGATCCAAGCAGAAGCCCATCACTGGCTCGTAGCAGGCCTTGAGGATTGGAATTGTACACATCTTTTTTTAGTAAAAGAAAGAGAAAAAAAAATACAATCTGTACAGGAAAAAAAACAAAACCTAACCTTGCTTTTCAGATTTAAAAAAAATATAGCTGTGGTAGGTTTTAATATTTGAGCCTCTAAACTGTTGGGAATATTTAAAAATTATGGAATAAAGAGTTTTTACAGCCTGATAAGGTAATTATTCAAACTAGTTCACTCATCCTAAAATGAAGTTAAAAAAATAGTTAATTGTCAAATTTCTGATACTAGCTGAAAACCTGCTCTATGGGCAGAATTTTCAGCTAGATATCTACTTTATATGGTTAAACAAAAAGGTAAAGATTTGTTTTAGCTAATCTGACAGACACAAAGTAAGGGTAGAGTTTAGCATTATACTTACATTGTAAACTGAACCCCTTGCTAAAAACTTAAAAAGCTTTGGAATTTTCGAAAAACTAATATGCTAAAAACATGCTCCGGGTTTCCATTAGTAACCACAGAAGGTTTGGTGGTCATAACTCTAGCCATCCTTGAATTATGCGATGACTGAGACATTTGGTGAATTATAGTAAGATTCTCCAGATGATGCTGTACAAACATAAAGAAAGGAAATTCAGCTCTGTTTCATTCTAAGAGAAATTGGTTAAAGCTATTAACATTTCTCTTGGACAGGGCCCTAGGGTTCCTGACGCCCCTGGCAAGCTGAACCCTAGAAAATATTTAACAGTCAGATATTCCTGAAAATCTGACTTCACATCAGGGAACTTTCTTATTTTAACTGTTTTTATTCTGTTTAATTTATTCATTTGCACATTTTTCCACTTGTATTTGGAAAGTCCTACTGTCTCAGAAACATGACAGGCGTCCCCTAGAACTTGGCGCCCTGAGCGACTGCCTGTGTTGCCGGTACTTAGGATTGGCCCTGCACTTGGCTAATACGCCAACAAGATTTCCCGACTCTACCAAGTAGAGCTAAAGAGAATTCAGTTCTGAGTATGGGATTGGAAACATGAGCAAGTCTCAAATCACCACGGTTCAAACATGTTGTTGATTGAAATATGAACTTCAAATTTGGTTTAGGATGAAGTAATAGTTTGACTAAGTGACTCCCAATAAAATCAATTAGTAAACCTGCTGGGAGGGGTAGCACCTTTTTAGGAAATTGGTAGAATTTAGTCATGTGGACTGTGCATTGATCCAATACCAAATTACTTGGAACATCAGTTAAGATTCAGAAATTTGGATCCTGTTATCTATAATTTTGAGAAGAGTCATTAACATTCAAAGAGTTTTTTGGACATTCTATGGTTTTCCTCAGGTTTACAATCCGTATGTAAAGAGGGGGCACTCTTTTTACCGGTAGTGTCAAGTAACGGCAGCAAACTGAAATTTAAAAAATATATATAAATAGCAACGTTTTTAACTCATTTCTTTGTTAGGCAAGGACTTCCATACTAGTAATATTGTCTACATACCGTGTAACCCTATTTACATACGGATAGTACACCTAAGGAAGGCCATAGAATAGATCAGCCAAAATGTTGTGTGAATAACAAAAATAACAAGAAGACTGAGTTCGATAGTTTGCGGACAGGACGCCGAATGCACTTTTGCCGAAGGATGAGAAGCTGAAACTGAAAGGACATGATGCCAAACGGACATGAAGTTGAAAATTTATGAGGCCGTAAACTCATCCCATGGAGCCCAAATTAATTAAAACGGTCAGAAGTGAACAGGTATTAAATGAAATTTTAATTGAGCAGGCGTCTATAGGATTGACATTTAAAAGCCTAACAAAAAATATGCTGCCATTGACGAAAGAATAAAATCTATTTGCAATTCTTATAATAAAGAAGAAGGATTGGCTTTCCTAAGAGCCATAACTTACAATTTTTAAATTGATTTTTTATTCCTATATGTTTTAACTTTTTACATTTTAAATTAAATAATACTTTTTTTTTGTGTATTCTTGCCGCAAATAAAGATTTTTTTAAAAAGTGTTTCATATCCGTTCGAGATCTTGGCTTCAGCATCTCGTCCTTCGGCACCATGCCTGAGTATCGAGTTCGATTGTCCAAAAAAACTCATTGAATTGAGTTACTTAAACTTTACTGTAAAGCCTAAGAACAGTCCAAATGATTAACTTACCAAAATGGCCGAAAACACTCCACCCCATAATTTCCATGGGTTATCTTAGCGCAAAGTGTCAACTAGATCTGATTGAAAAATCTTTTAAAATGACGGGAATAAGCTATTAGTGTCAATATATCTTAATTTTCCTAATAGAGGACATAGAAAAATAATTGTAGTTATTTAAAAGAATGCTAAATTAATTAACTGAAAGATGATTTAACATTATTGAGAGGTAATAGTCTTCATTATTAATTTATGACTATTTTCTTTCATCTTAATTTTAGTAGCTTTTCATTGCAACCACTCAGACCGTCAGTCTGTTAATAAACACTGTGGATCGGAAATAAAGGATAAACTCTCGGTTTCACTCAAACTTGCATCCCTTTTGCCTTCAGGAAGCTTGGTTATCCGTGCCAGCTGCTCTTACCGACGAGCTACGGTTGGCAGAAGATCAAATCCGACTGTTAAACATTGCTTCATCGAATAAAAAATAAATCAGTATAATATTGCAAATAGTCTTAAGTTGTCAGAATTTCTTAGTTGAAGTAGTTTTTCTTTCATCATATTTTTGTTGAAAATTAGGAAATGTAGAATGTAGTTATATGACTAAATTTGAATGATGTCTGCAGGTTAAGCTATAGTAGCTTGCTTAACAGTTGTAGAATGTGAAAATGATCCGAGTGTTTCAATAAAAAGCCATAAAAATAAGATGAAAGAAAAACTAGTGAAAAAATTAATTATTGAGAAATTTTGAACTTATTCTTTCGATTCTCAATAAAAAAGGGGAAAAATATATAAACTTAATTACCCTGCTATGATGAGAACTAGTCTGTTACAAATTACTAATAGAACCCCCAGGTTGACGAGGCTAGCAATAAGGGCGGACGCAAGGGACCTGGATGCCTGGGAAGAGTTAGATCAGAGGAAAGAAAGGAGGGAAATGCTAGGCAGTATAATTTGTGAACAGAAACACAACATGGAAAATTGGCTATGGTAGATTTAATTCTTTAAAAAAAAAAAAAGTAGAGAAATATATATATGTATATGCATATAAAAGGCTTCACTTTTTTTGGATGGGTGGGGTCTGAAATTACCTTCATAAGAAGACTGAGACAAGTTCTTCTAAGCAGGATAGGATTATTTCATTGTTCTCAATTTAAGAAATTTGAGGCGGACATCTTTCTTTTTTTTTTTTTCATTTAGGCAGCAGAAACCTTTCTGAAGGTGTGTGAAGATCAAGAGAGAATCAGTCGCTACAACGGAAATAATGTAATCATAAATTGGGATGATCGTAAACTTAGATTCCCCAACAAAATTGGGGAAGAAGTGGCATGAGAGGCTAAGGGCACTCAGCAGCAACTGTACTGATAAAATTCAACTTTTTGCAAATTTGCAAAAAATTGGATGGCAAACAAGTTTTTTTTATTTTCAATTTTTTTAAAGAATTTCAGACGGACAAGGATGAGTCCAAAAGAAAAGCTAAAGTCATTGCCACGGGAGCAGGTCCTGGCCAAGAGGGATTCTACAAATTTCAATATGAAAAAATTATTCATTTTTTCAGATAAATTTTTAGTTCATTTTTTTTCCAGATAAATTTTAGAAGTTAATGAATGCAAGGGAACTATAGTCCAGCAGAACAGACAAAGTCCCTGACCAGGAACAAATCTAAAAATGTTAATATACAGGGAAAGAAACACGTCTGTCCCATAATAGTTGTTACATTTGCATATTAATTTCATACACTAAATGTAACAACTATTATGGGACAAAGGTAGTATTCAATTTTCCCCCTGCTCCAAAGATTCTCTTCATCTACTAGAAGTAAGTCTACTACTACTATAATGACAAGCGTCTGGCCCCAGCAGGGGGTGGACCCAAGGGCTTACAGCTCTAGTTCTGTGGTGTTTCTCTTTTTGGAGAATACCATTAAAAATTTTTTGGGAAAAAAAAAAAAAATCTTGTTTAAAATTTAACATTTAAAAAAATGTTCAAGCAGAGAGAGTGAGAGAGGGTGTGTGTGAGTGAGAGAGAGAGCTTGTTTGTATCTAGTGGCTGTAGCAACATCTCACATGGTGGATGATTCCTGCAGCGCTTACAGTGGGCATTGTAGTGTCCCTTTTAACACAATATGGCCAGTCTTAACAGCAGCTTGAGGAGAAAAGGTTAAACTCAAAGTCACAATACGGGGACCGCCCCTAGCAGCACCACCTTCGTTCCTTGCAGAAACTCACACATACAACGTTCCGTGGTGGTTTCCATCTGACACAATGTCCAAGTCTAGTTCTCCTGTTTCGTGCATATGCATCTGGTTCAGTGAGGCTGTTGCCATGGCAATGTCAGGCATCATATCGCTCAGGACACTCTCACCGCATGAGTTGGGGTCGTTCTGAAAGTAAACAAAACAAAATAGAAAGATTTTAGAAACAACACAAAATCATTTCTGTAAGAATTTCTGAGATGTGAAATTATTATTATTATACACTAATTTATTCAAACTGGTGTCATAATCTTGGTTGCTATAGTCACAACTCTTTGGCTTTCTTCACATGTCAGTGATATTCTGTGAGGAGGACACCTGTTCGAATAAATCAGTGCATAATAAACATAAAATCAGTTACTGAAAGTTATAGACATTAGGAATTGGCTAATTGTTGATTAATATTTTTTTAAAATTCAATCTTAGCTAGAGTTGCCAGATTTGGTGAGAAGGGGAGATAACCCAAGCTTTATCTCACTCAAGATGCTGGTATTGAACCACTGCCTCCAGACTTGCTCCATTTCCATATTCAACTATTCCAATACCTGTGTTGAGTAAATCTCTGAGATAAAGCTCAGTTGCTTCTGGCCAAATCTGGCAACCCTGATCTTAGCCTTCATATGGTTATTTAAAACCAATATAAAAAAAAACACAAGGACCAATTTTCCATTCAATTAAAATGCATTTCTAAGATTTGTCAAAGCATTCTGGTACATTTTGTTATATATATATATATATATATATAAAAATATGGTGGTGTCCATCTGTATGTTTGTTTATCTGTGTCAGGCTATAGAAACCACTTAAACATGGGCACAGCCCAACCAAATTTAGCATGCATACTCAATGGACCCCGGGGAAGGTTTTTTAAAGTAAAAAGCTTTTGAAAATTAAAAAAAAAATTGTGAGGTCTGCGTTCGTGCTCACCCCCAATAATAATGATCTGATTTCCAACTATCTATATAATACTAAAAGTCTGATTCTGTTTATTTGTATGTGAATTCTAAGTAGCTGAACCAGATATTGTAGCCAGAGGTATTGAATTGAGGTACCCCTAAAAAATAAACAGTTTTAATCTCTTATTGGGGTCAAAGATCCCATTTACGCCTTCCACAGGAATTAGCTGAAAATCCTGACCGTAGGGCATGTTGCCAACTAGTTCGATTTATACTGTGTACAAAAATAATAATTACTAACAAATCAGACCTCTGTGAAATTCAAAGATATGACTGTCCATAATATAAATCTAGTATTATCAATTCAATGATACATTTTAAATTATTTTTACCATGTTATATTTTTCATGCAAGACCATTAAACAGACCGAAAATTTCAATGATTTTTCAAAAACGCTAAAGAAAAAAAAGGTTAAAAATGTAGATCCATATATTTTTGTTCAATCAAGTGATCTCCCCTGACTTACAAGCAACTATTACTAGAAATAGGAAATTTCACTCAACAAAATGTTAGTTAATTATCGGATTCGGTAAACATTATTATAAAAGACTGATGATATAGGATAACTAAATTATAAAAAACTGATGATGTAGGATAACTAAATTATAAAAGACTGATGATACAGGATAACTAAATTATAAAAGACTGATGATATAGGATAACTATTGAAATTAAATATGACAAAAAATATCCTAGATTTCAAGTATTACAATTCTCTACAATCTTGGGGATGAAGCATTATCAATCATTATTAATTGTTTTACTAGTATTTTCTTTCATCTTAATCTTTTAGCTGCTTTACTCAGGTCGTCAATCTATGGCAGTGAGTAAATAGCGTAGATCGGAAATAAAGGATAAGCTCTCGGCGAGACTTGAACTCATGGCCCTTATAATAAAGAAAAAAAAAAAAAGGTTGGTATTTTAGTTGAAACACTTTATTATCATCACCGTCGTCTGTACTTCATGATGAAGCAGAGGTTATGCATTTTGATGGCCGAGGGGAAGAATGTAAAATAGTAGGCTTTTGAGGATTTTAAAGGGTCATTTAAAAAAAAAAAAAAAAAAAAAAAAAAAATGATAGCTTTAGGCTAATTTATAAACATCTTTCCGGAACTCCCTCTTTCTGTGCCAAATCTGTATTTATAGTTAATAGTGAAATCAAATGATGGATAACTTTTATATCCGACAGAATGATAATATATATATTTGCTGGATCACACCGGTGCAAAGCAAATATAGGCTCTCAACTAATAAATGTCATTATAATTATCATAGTTAATAGTGTAAATAAATATTTGAAGACAACACAGGAAAAACAATCAAACTCACGTTTATCATTTTGAGTAATTTGGATTTTAAATTTCAAAACATTATGTCCCACTGATTTTTTTAGCTTTATAGTTTTCTTTTTTTTTTGTTATTGTTTAGGAGAACTATTTCATTAATGATGACAACAGTTTTACTGCTAAAAAATACTTGGAAATGTAATTTTTTTGTTTATTTTTTAATAATATTATGCTTGTTTGGAGTTTGATCATTTTTCCATTTTATTCATATTTTATGAATAAATTGTAGCAGTATGTTCATGAAGTGTGGTGTATTATTTTGACCATCCAACAAAATCATTCATACATCAATCATTCACAAAAACAATGTTTAAAAAACAAAACAATTTTGCAACCTCTCTTGACAGCACAACTATGTGCATTCATTATCAATATTATTATAGTCCATTCATAAAAAAAATTTCACTTACAAACGTCTACTTAATTATATATACAATACACAAGTTTTAGCTTATTTACTTTTGAATATATTAATATTTGATACTTATGGTTGCAGTGGATAATAGAGTCTTATCCAAATTGTTTTTCTTTCATTAATTGTCTTATTTCTTTTTATTTGTGCCCCATTTTTAACAGTGAGTGAGCAAGGGTGCGAAATTGCACAATTTTCAAGTATTTATTTCATCTTATTTCAGTTGCTTTTTATTGCAACTTCCAGATCATCATTGCAAGATTGTTACTAACCTTGCAATGAAAAAAAAACAGTGAAATTAAGATGAAAAATGTTTGCTGTTGTTTATTCCTGTAGACCTCTTGCTGAGCATAGGGCCGCAACCACACCATGCGTGATGATGCTGCGGTTTCAGTAGCAAGTAGGTTTTAGGGGGCGGTGTTGCTAGCCGCACACCCGTCATTTTTTCGGTAAGAGTAACCTTCTCTTAGTTGGACTGCCTTACAGGGCTAAAGGGCTCCAACTGCCCTGCTATTTATCCGAGGTGGGGAGAAATGGATTCATGCCTTTCCCAGGGGCAAACACATAAAAAAGTATATACACATTTTCGAATTCATAGATATGAATCTCGATACAACAAAGATGATATTTGCTCTTAAACACAGGACTCAAACTTACACACAAGCTTTAACTACTCAGAGAACCCTTTTCAATAATTACATTTTTCGAAGGAACCCCTTCAGAAAACAACTTTCTCTGCTACATATATATATATATATATAAACCAAATGGAAAAGTAAGAATGAAGCTTACTGAGGAAAATTAGACATATGAACGACTACTGACTGAACAGCGTCTGTGTCACGTAAATAACCAAGTTGTTTTTAATTAAAAAACGCAAAATGTTAATTTCTTTCTTATATAAAAAGTTCTGTTCGTGTTAAATAAATAAAGACACGTAAAAGCCGTAAAGGAATCGTTTATGTAATGAAGAATTATTAGGTATATCACAAAAATGTCACTTTGTTTCAAGAAACCCTGGGGTTCCGCAGAACACAGTTTGAATACCAGTGTTCTAAACAAATAAGAGATTCCTAATCAGTAAATTAATTGCTTGGGTAGGAATTAAATCCAGCTCAGTCACTAAGCCAGGATAAACCTTAACCTTATCTCTTAATCCTATACAATCCGCTTACAGTAGAACATAAACAAAACATCTGAGCAAATATCTTTGTTGTATCGAGCTGTTTACAAAATTTCTTTAGGTTGATGACGATTAATTAACAGCGCAGAAAATGGACTTGGTGACCAAGAGTTCAAATTCCAACTTAGACTGGCACTAGTCCTTGGGAAAGGCATGAATCCATCTCTCCCCCCAGCTATGGGTAAAATAGCATATGGTGAAGTGAGTGATGCCACTTCGAGTGCTTCTCGCCTCTAAGTCTATTTCACATATTGCAAACCTCGAAAAACTAGCCGAAACTTATGTGAAGCCCAGGTAGGGACGACTGATGCCGTAGCCCGTGTAAGGGCACTACTTTACTTTGCTACAAGGTCGAAGAGTGGAAAGAGGAGATAAACCTGTTGGTGTGTTGAGGGTTTTTATCAAATCTCCAAGGGAAGAATCAAAGAGAGAAATGTTTGCAATTGGCTTAGAGAGATAGAGGGAAGGAGATTTGTTCATTTTAGAGAATCCTTAAAAAATATTTCTGCTTTTCAAATCGTTCCTCGGACGATAGAACTCCTTGTTGTTTGTGTTGTAAACACAACGTTTCGGCCGATCCATTCTTCGACCTTCTTCAGGTGTAAAATCCGAGTGTGATGGGTTAAACAGAAGTTATGTTTAAAGGGGATAACCCTTATAGCACAGGGTTACCGGGTGTTTGTGTGTCTTTGTCTTGTCTCGTCGTGTTTAAAACACAAAT
>VCCN01003428.1:90056-106077 GCA_006491835.1 Architeuthis dux
ACTACACTTTGATCTTAGCCAAAAGGCTGCGAAGTGATCCTCCTTAGGAAGCAAATTTAATCTATTGCACAAATCAGTTCATTAAATTGCCTCTGTGATCATCTTGAAGTATCTAGGCTCTTCCTTTATAGTCAAGTCATGAAATATTGTTTTTACCGATGGCCTCCTGTTAGCAGTGTTGCCAATTTAGCGTTAGATTTAGTGCGTTTCTTGTTTTGGCAGTGCAAAAAACGCTAAATTGGCACGTTTCCGCCTAAAACATTTTGGTCATTATTGGCCATATTCTGACCACTTTTAGCGTCTTTTTGGTGGTTTTTGGCCATTTCTGGCTATTTAAAAAAGTTTAGTGCTTTTTGGCAGTCAAACTAGTGCGAAAATATTTTTTAATTTGGCAACACTCTCTGTGAGTGCTGTATTTTCAGCCTTTCAAATACAGTGAAATAAACATCAGAGATGCTTTTCTACAAGCCGAAACTGTAGGATCTACTTAAGATATGGTGCTGCATGGTATTTCTCTCAATGGTATTTCCTTGGTGGCAGGGTGGTCAGATCATTCACATCATTGGGAACCCTTCTGCATGTTCAGCAGGTGTCTCAGGGTGACAAACATTTTGTCCTTAAGCCTTGCCTGGGTGGGACTGCGAAGACCAAATTAGCCTTCGTCTGCACAAGGGTTCCAACTGTGGGCTCTTGTCAACCACAATCATCTTGAGCTGGTACCAGCTGCCATAGCTATCTCCCCAGTAACTTTCTTCAATTGTTTGGGTTTCAAACTGATCTTCTGCGAGAAATATCGCACTGATGTTGCAGGGAAGCCACAGCAGCCAACTTCAGTGGGGGAATAAGGCTGTGTGCCATCCTTTGGCAAGAGCCTCATAAATCAAATCTTGGTACTTGGCTTTCTTCAGTTGGTGAGAGATGGCTAGCCTGTCCTCCCAGGGTGCTATGAATTCAGCTATTAAGATGGATAGAAGAACTATGTCTGGTTGGAGTGAGGTTACTGCCACCTCCCCTGAAAAGACATCTCCTCCTCAGGTCCACTTGCATCTCCCAGTCTTGATGCAAGAACCCACAAGTGTCGTTGTACGCAACCAGTTGTTATTGCCAGTTGCCAGTTGTTATTGCCCTAGGAGACTTGTCTCTTTCTGATAATAGGTGCAGCCATGTAATGATAAAGATACAAATCTTGATTTATCTTTATTTTAGAGTTTTTCTAATGTTATGATTGATTTCTTGAAGCAAATTCTGTAGATGTTTACGATTATCCAGGAACTCATGAAAAACTATTATTAGCAGAGCCAAAAGGTAATTAGCTGCCCAAGACCAAAGTTCAATTGAAATTGTATATAAAAGGTTGATTACAGTGTTGCCAATTTAGCATGTTTCACACTAGATTTATCACGTTTCTTGTTTTGGCAGTGCAAAAACGCTAAATTAGCACGTTTCCGTCTAAAACATTTTTGCAGTTTTTGGCCATTTTCTGGCTATTTCTAACCATTTTTAGCATATTTTTGGTGATTTTTGGCCATTTTTGGCAATATTAAAAAGTTTAGCGCTTTTTGGCAGTCAAACTATCGCAAAAATATTTTGGTAACACTGGTTGATTGGTACCATTCCGCTAAAATTAATAACATTTGAATCTTAAATTAAATACTGTATATGCTGGACTAAGACAAATTGTTTACAAGGATATTTGGAGGACTTCCAAGCTGTATAACCCTCCATATCAATCTTTGGTAGACAGTCCCCTAGTCAGAATACCAGCACATTGGACAACAGTGTAATTTTAAATTAGAGGTACCTCTTTATGTTGATGATGTATGTAGTTTGCATACAACGACACTTGCTCGTTGCAGAAATTCACCAAGTAAAAAAGTAGCACACACGCCACCACGGAACAAATGCTCACAAGGTACTCTTTTGTTCGTTGACTACCAAAGTCTCTCTTTCAACTCTTCCTTCACCTCTTAATGCCTAGCCGAGATGGTCTCAACTAACTCGTCGCTACTGATCAGGTGTGGCTTTTATAACCCATTAGCTGACATCCGGGTGACTGACTGCTAGCAACTTCGAACATCCGGGTGACAAAGCCATGGCTGTTCCTTTATTGTCGTAGACATTTTCCTCTTCCGGCTTTTCACGCACAGGGCACATGCGATAGTCTCTTTGGAAGTCGTGTAAGTGGATTATCAGTATCTCCACTAACATCATATACAGTCTATCAAAGAATGTGCATTAATAAAAATGTGTTATAAGTATAGTATTACATTATATAAGTATTACATTATATAAGTATAACTAGATCAATCCAATTAAATTTTTTCACATCTATTTTTTATGATTCCTCCTTATTATAAAAATTAAAATTCTCATTTACTGAGCTCAAAAAAAAAAAAAAAAATAATAGGATCTGGCAGAGCTGGATACAAAAAAAGACCTTTGTAGATCAGGGTTGGATGAATATTCAACAAAGATGAAAAGAGACTGAACCGTGTTAACAACTACCGGGATCTACTGTAAGATCACCCATGGGCGGTTATTTTAGGTGGGTGTTTATTTGGGGGTCAAGTTTTTGTAGATGAAAATTTGAAAGCATCTATGTTTTAAGTGCACTTTAGTTTAAAATAACTGGACAACTTGAATATATATATAATAATTAAGACATCAAGTCCGAAATATCTGTCAATTCGTTGTATAAACAAAAAGTTGCTTCAAAGAAATTAATTTGCTCGATACTTCTTCACTATTTCTGAATGAGTTGGAAAACAAACAAGTTATATTATTCATTTATTACAAATATTAAATTATTTTTTGTGTCTGCAGGTACTAAATACAATCTATATAAATATATAGACTATTTAGTATATATATATATTCGGCTCTCATAGCAACTTAAAAAGAAAACACTGTCCAAAGAAGTACCAAATACGATTAAAACAAGTTGCCGATTGATAGTGATATGAATAAAAACATGCAAGTCCTAACTTTTATTATGCTCAATTTAGCAGTTGTGATGGCCTTTGAATAATGGCTGTGGGCTATTATTTGGTCCATTTTTCCAACCAAATTTGGCTGTTTTTTTGTTATACCGCCCTGGGCGATCTTACGATAGATCCCGGTATTGGGGTAATATAAAGAATTTGTTTTTTTTACGTAAAAATAAAAGATAAATATTTTTTATTTTATTTTTGCCATTAACTTTATTGAACAACATATTTACCGTTCTGTTCCACTATCTTCTGCCATCTTTCAGACAACTTCATAATGACATCCTCCCAGAACTTTTTAACTTTCTCAGCAAATAACGCTTCTTGGTGCCTTTTGCAGATTTCTAGAGAATTGAATTATTTTTCAATAAGAAAATTCTATAAAGACCGGAATAAATGGTAATCCGAAGGTGAAATATCTGGTGAATATGATGGATGAGTGAAAACTTCCCAGCAAAGATGTAACAGTTTTTGCCTGGTCGCTAAATGAACCTGTGTTATCATAATATTACGCTCTTTCTCTTAACTAATTCTTGATGCTTTTCATCGATTGCTGCCTTCAATTGAGAGCAGTACTTGTTCGAATCAATCGTTTGCTTCTCCAGAAAGGGCTCAAAGAAGAGGACCCCCTTCCAATCCAACCATATACACAGCATAACCTTCTTTGGATAAAGACCGGCCTTTCGTACAGTTAGTGGTGGTTCATTGTAATTGCCCCAAAATCTCTTGCATTCATGTTGTATAGTATCCGCTTCTCATCACCGATCACACTTTGTTTTAAAAAAATGGAACATTTAAGTACAGTCCAGTAGGTTATTTTGCTTAACATGTGGAAGCCACACATCAAAGCAACTAACATAACCAAGCTGGTGCAAATGATTTTCAACACTTGATTTGGATATTTTGAGTACGTTAGCTATATCTACCATATCATATAATGTTGATTATTCTCATGTTTTGATTTGACCACTATCGGCCTCAAATGGTCAACCTGACCAGTTTTCAGCGAGAAATCTCTAGCATGAAACTCAACAAACCACTTTTGACACATTCAACCATTCAATACCTTGTCTATAAACTGTACAAATCATTTTTTGTGTTTGAGTCGCATTTTTAATTTTCTTAAAATAAAAGAAGGCATAATATGCTGAAAATATTGCTTATTTTCTTATATCTTCAATGTTAGCATCAATAAACAAAACTATGCTAATTTTGACAAACTTTTTAAAGAAAAAAATGCATGCTGATATGACAGCTATCACAATACAATCAAAAATGATCTTTTTGAATAATGTTAGTTAAAACTAGATTCTCCCAAAGCCATCTATTGTTAAAAACAGAACAAAATTCTTGGCCAACCCAATATTTACTCCTAATAAAGATCAGGTGTATAATACATATACACACTGGAAATAGAATGGAGTGTTCAGCCTGTGGCCAATTACGGTGCGTTGTACTACAGATAAAAGCGTGTACACACAGTCTGTTAACCATTTCAAGCTGTTGTTGAGGCTACATTGAGCGGAAGATAAACAGAATATTGCATTGCACCAGCAATTATACTGTGAATAAGCATTTTGTTTTGGGTGGACTAAAAAAATAAAAATACACAGGAACTAAGTTGGGGAGTTGTGTATGGAAGAGATGGAGGTTTACATGCATAAGAGGAAGAAAGAAAAGAGTTGAAAATAATGTAGTTTAAAAGTATATATATATATATATATATATAATGATAGGAAAAGACTATATCTATACACACACAAACATGTATACCCATATGCATACAAACAAGCATGTATACCCATACGCACATACATATATATACACACACACTCATATATACACACACACGCATATATACACACACGCATATTCAAATATATGCATGCACACACAAGGTTTGATTAATAAGTCCATAGCCTTGCATATTATATACAGGTATACCTTGATTAGTACGGTTAATTCATTCCAAAACTTTCCATACTGTTCAAAACAGCACTTTTCAAGGTCTTATTATAATTTAAAGTGTTTTTATTTCAGCTTATACTTAGTTACATTAATTTGTACAGCAATACCATAACCATACTACATCAAAACCGGCACTAATCAAAACCGCACTATTCAAGGTCTTATTATAATTCAACATGTTTTTATTTTCAGCTTATACTTAGTTACATTAATTTGTACAGCAATACCGTAACCATACTAATCAAAACCGTACTGTTCAAGGTCTTATTATAATTCAATGGGTTTTTATTTTCAGCTTGTAGTTACATTAATTTGTACAGCAATACCTTAACCATACTACATCAAAACCACACTATTCAAAGTATTGCTGTATTTACACACACAAGATCAAGAAAAAAAAGCTCTTAAGGAGTAGCAAGCAGTAATTGGTTAAACCATACATTGAAAACATTAAAATCAATAATTTACATTCCCTGTTTTTTTTCTTCTCCTTTTCAGACAGCACCTCCTGGTTGTCTGCATTTTACAATAAATATTATGTAAAAAGTAAAGTAAAATCAATAAGATTCTCTTTGTACTTCCAATTGGTCTCGAGATGTAACAGCTTATAAGATGTTAGTTTTGTTGTGTCCTCCCAACAATAAAAGCCATTATACAGGGGAAACTTTAATCAATAGTAATGTATCACTTTCATAAGCTGTAAAGCTTTACAAGCTCCATGTTTAGGGATCACAGCTGGTTCTATTTAGGCTGCTTTTTAGAGGGAGTTGCTTAATATTTCATTGTACCATATCTCCATGGTGATCAGAAAACCCAGTCTATTTTAAATAACATAAGACCAAACATTCTGAGACCGAATTTCCTTATTTTTAAATTACTATTTTTTGTAAAACTTATGGTCTTTCATTAATTCCAATCTTTATTTTCAATTTTTTTTTACCATCAATATTTCCATTCTTCCATTAATTTCTATCCTTGTAATTTCTTTACACCTCGATTAGTGTGGTTAATTTGTTCCAAAATTGTTCTGTTCAAAACAGCACTGTTCAAGGTCTTATTATAATTTAATGTCTTTTTTCAGCTTATACTTAGTTAAATTAACTTGTACAGCCTTCCTAGTTTTTGCTACAATCTGAAAATCGTAATCACTCGACAGAAGTGCTTTTGTGGGATTACTAAAATATTATACCAATCACTGTGGCCCAGTGATAGAGTGTCCGTCTCCGGTTTGGTAGGCCATGGTTCAGTCCACCACCAAGTTATACCAAAGACTTTAAAAATGGTTCTCAATGCTTCTCCATACTTAACCGTATTACATCAAAACAGCACTATTCAAGGTATTCCTGTATTTTTTTTGTAAAACTTAATATTATGGTCTTTCATTAATTCCTATTTTTTTTTTAATTTCGATTTCTTTTACCATTAATATTTCCGTAATGTGCTTTCAATAATTCTATCCTTTTTAATTTCCTTTTAAAAAAAAAAAATATTTCCATAATTTTTTAGACAAAATTTCCCATGACCGAATTTTCCTAGCACCATCTCTCCACAGTTTCAGCAGCATTAAAAAATATTCAACAATTTTAATTTAGAGGTTCTTTTTATTTTTTTATCTAATCAAACCAGCACTTATTGTTGATTGCAGAGTCTTTTATATAATGACAATACAGCCTGGTGTTGACTTGCGTCCGACACAATTTGATTTGGGCGTAAGTCGAACATTAGGGGGTGTGAAGTGAAATATACACACTGCACAACATAAAATACCATGACACCAACATATTTACCTAAACCTCTATATGATACATACATCTTCATTGATGTAATCCATTACGTTTCTTTCACTACGTCATTAGCTCAACAAGGTGTCTGCTCTTTCGCCTTCCCTGTTCCAGAACTTGAAACAAACATGATGTATACACTGTGTTCTCTTTAGGAAACTGACAATAACATGACTGAAATTTTTGTCATTTGCATTGAGTTATAGTTATATATATGTGTGACTGCTGGAAATTTCTGTCATTCGCAGTTGAGCCACAGAACCGCAATGACTGAAATTCCTGTCATCCGCAGTTAATGTTACTAAGCCATTAGCTTAACCCAGAAAGATGTCCGCTCTTTTACCTTCCCTGTCAGGAGAACTTGAAACAAACATGACGTATACATTGTGTTCTCTTTAGGAAGCTAACAATAACATGACAGTAATTTTTGTCATTCACAGTTGAGCCATAGAACTAATGGGTTTTAAGCTCTTATGAGGACATATCTGCGATTGGACCTAAGTCGGTCGGGCGTAAGTCGATGCCTGACTGTACTTAGATGATCCAATGATCAAAATAAGGTCTATTTTCTTTAAATCATCTCTGACTCATCCCAGTGTATCTATTATATGATTCTTGTTCAAACAAGTTTCACGGCAGCGAGAATAACAATGTTATCTTTTTTCTTTTTTTTAAATAAGAGTTTAAGATGTTGTTTATGAAGCTGAGGTCTGTAAAACAATTATCTTGATCATCAAAACAGTGCATTAGATTTATTGAAAAAAATGGTAAACTTGTAAGCTCTTGTATTTTATCATTCATATTTGGATATATTTTGTTCCTCTTTCTATGAGTTATTTAGGAAAACCGCTGGATCATTTTTAGAACTTGCACCACAAAAAGATTTCCTATAATATGCTACAATCATTATTTACTAGGCTTAGCTTAGTCTGGCACAAGGCCTCAAAAAACGAGGCACCCAATGAGGAATGAACTTAGTACAGTAGTAATGGTCTGTGAGAAGAGCTTACTTACCATCACACACACACATAGATATTAAATGGTAGTAGCATCTGATAATTGATGTTTTAGAGTTAATGTGCTTGAAGGCTTCAAGGTAGATGGCGCTGGCATAAGGTATTATCTCCCTTGGTGGGGGTGCCATATTGGAGCTAAGCCGAGGAAAGAGTGTGTTTGTTCAGTGAAGAAAACCTAAAGACAAGAGCAGGATTATCACTGGTAGCAGAGCGTAGTTTAATAATAATTTAATAATTTTAGCTCTCAGTTCAGTTGCTCCCATGTCACGCGGCACATGAGGCAATGATTTTTGTCTCCATTTTTTTTTTTTAAACAATCCATCCAGACCCAATCGTTTGAAGCAATTGTGCATTTTTATAGGGCCAAACTTACCGGGCCAAAGTGTTCAGAACTGCCCTGCTATCTACCTACAGCTGGGGGGTGGACGGAGAAGTGGATTCATGCCTTTCCCAAGGGCATTCGTGCGAAGTGAATGCAAACTGTCCCAGCCAGAGTTTGAACTTGGTCTGCCAATTCCATTTACAGTGCTATTAACCATTAGGCCACCCACACCTCCCTTATTTTATAATACTAGTACCATTATCTGTGTGTGTGCAAGTGCATGTGAGGTGGGGTTATCAATTTGCAGGTCATTATTGCAAAAGAGCTTCTGAAGATGCTGAATGCAACTCTGCAAAGGGCATCAAGGCTTATCTTAGTGATAATAAATATGTTTGAGATGTAACACGCTTTTCTCAATCTTTCATTTCCACATTGTCAAATTACTTCTACCATTGTCGGATTACCTTACATCCACACAACATATATATGTATATATGTATTAAAAAAGTAATTACCTCTCTCCTCTATCCGCTTAACCAACTGGTGTTCACCCCATTTTAACACAGCATTTAGGACGTCCAGTTCCCCAGCCTGAAGAAAAAGAAAAAATAGATGAAGAATTATGGATGGAGAAAAGAGAAAAACAATCATTTGAAAATCAAGATGGGCAGAGATTTGTTTCATGTGTAATTTGACAAAATGTGCCAATGTAGTCAGTGGCAGGTAAAGCGTCCTGTCTCTTAGAGACAACTCTTTGAGACAACTCCCAATGGACGATGACCCGGTTTCTGTTGCATGCGTCAGCTTAGTGATCCTTGCAAGTTTCAAGTCCAGGACTTTATTCTTACAAGAAAAAAACGAACCACATTATAACGGGGGAGGCCTGTATTAAATAAAGCATCCGTCTCTTAAGAGACAACTCCCAATGGAATATACAACAAAGATCCGGTCTCTGTTGCATGCATCAGCTTAGTGATCCTTGCAAGTTTCAAGTCTGGTTGAGACCAGGACTTTATTCTTACAAGTTTTTATGACCACACCGCCCTTGGCAGGATGCAAGTCCACCGAAGGGATACCTCCACCCTAATCACACAGCTTAGAGTGTACTCAATTAGCTGCTGAGTGCACAGGGAAATTTGTCCTAATGAAGAGTTTGCCATACTCTTTGCTCATACCAGGAATCAAACCCAGGATCTTCAGCGTGTGAGGCAGATGTGCTAACCATTACACCATCCGAGTGGACTAGTCAGTGGCAGACTGAGCCTAAAATTTCTACTGGGGAAAATGTGTAAAAGGGACCACCTAATCCTAAAATTTAGTCGATCTCGTGTATAGGTTGACCCTTGATTTATGATGGTCACAATATCATTCATGGTATGTTTGTTTTTTTAGATCCATAGATCTGTATCTTATATTTCACATCTTAGTTTTGTATCTCACTAATATTTTCACACATACTTTATAGGCTTATATGACAGCAATAAATCATTAAATGAGTAGCTTCTTTATAGCTTTAAACTGTTAAATTCAACGACCAGACAGATTATATATTACATTATTCACAAAATTATTATATAATTTGTATATTTTACTATTGTAATCGGCCTGCCGGCATCACTCCTTGTATTTTGGTTCTGTTTGTTATTTCTTATCATAATGTTGCTTATTTTTAAATTAAGGTAGATACAATTTAAAATTTAATGCGTTCTATCAAGTAACTTACATGTTGCAGATCGCTTTACAGAACAAAAAAACGAAACAAGTTTAAATTTAATTATCGTATAACGACAAACAACCTATCAAAAAATAAAAACAATTGTTAAAAATGATAAAACGTGAGCAAGAAAAATAGTGAAATAAGCGAACAATAAATATTCTACCATTAAAGGAGGGCCCAACTATCCCAGTGGGCCAGTCCACCACTGACAAACAATATTTAGAAATGGCACCAAATTGATTAAAGATAATGAAAACAGCAGGAGGGAAGGGGCAGGGGGAGATATGCAATGGAAGTGAACAAAAATTGAAGTAAAATATCAAAGTCAAAGAAATACAAAGATAAAAAAACAAATAAGATCAAAGGGAGAGAACAAAAAGCTGTTGAACCTGACGAAGGGAGGGGGGCAAAAGCAGGTGAAGGAAAGAAGAAAAAAAAGTGAAATGAAAAAAGTGAAAAAAAAAAAAAAAAAAAAAAAAAAGCAATGGAAAATTTAACAAAAGTAATTTAGAAAAAAAAGAAAGAACAAAGAAAGTAAACAGAAAAAAAATGAAAAAAAGAAAAAATGAAAAAAAGAAAAAATGAAAGGAAAAAAAAAAAAATCAAAAAAGAAATCCCTTCTTTCTGACTTTGAAGCACAGACGGTAAAAACATGATATATAAGTAATAAAACACAGGATATATATAATAGAACACAACATATATGATAAAAGAGAAAGCAACCTAGAAGCAAAGGAGTACAAGAATAGAAATTTACTGCGTTTGTTCTCTGACGGTCAAAGATTGAATCCACTCACACAGAAAACATTAATAAAATTTCAAATCCTAAACATAAATAGGTTTTCTCTTCTGAGCGAGCCATATACAGGCCTGAATTAAACCATTGAATCATATCTCAATATTTGTAAGCAATAAAACAAAACCTTTCATGATAATTAGAAACTGTCAACATGTTTCTTTAGTTTTTAAGTTGGTCTGGCTGGCTATGTATATGTGTATGTATATGTGTGTGCATATATGTGTGCATATATGTATATCTGTGTGCACATATGTATATCTGTGTGTGTGTATGTATGTATATCTGTGTGTATGTATGTATATCTGTGTGTATGTATGTATGTATGTGTATGTATGTATGTGTGTGTATATAGGCTGCACCAATGTAGCATTTACTCCTTATGTCTAGAAAAACGTTTTTGTTCAATTTACAATCTAAGTTTATGCTAAATTAGTCCCTTTTTTGTGTCAGTATTCCAGTTTTTTTTAAAAAGTTTGAACTTTTTTTAGTGATCACCACCCAACAAAAGGCGAGAGAAGTGATTGATTGATTGATTACCCCTTTTTCTAATTTTTTTAGATTGATCCCCAACACGCAGAGCTGGCCTGAGGCATAAGTGAACTAAGTGGTTGCTTAGGGCCCCACGGCCAGAAGAGGGCACCCAAGAGGTGGTGGTGGGCCTCCAAATCAAATTCTGCTTAGGGTCCCATAAAGGGTTGGACCAACACAGTCTGCTGCCAAAAGACAGTCATATGACAGTTTCTATTGAGTGACTAACCAGACCTGTTTTTTTAGTAATTTATAAGCAATGAATTTAAGCCCTCTAGCCCAAATAGTGCAGCCTGTACACCTGACAGATAGATAGTCAGCCAAAAATCACTTAAAAACTGAAGAAACCTATGCAAGTTTTGGTTGACGGTTACTAATTGACTTATTCAGTGGTAAAGCAAAACATAAATCACAATATCTATGATTCTAGGCTTTGTGGTGAGTTGGTAGCAATGCAAATAAATTCAGGCAAGAGAAAACATTAAAAAAAAACAAAAACTGTTATTACTCATAGTGGCTAGTCTAGTCTAGTCTTTATATAAAGATAAATAGCAATTCTCTATATAAATAATGAGATGATTATTTTCTGGAGAAAGAGACTCTTCTCTTTCCTTCCAGGTTACATATCGGAAGAAGGCTGTAGAATGGATCAGCCGAATCATTGTGGTAACAACATTAGCAATAAAAAGAAGGATTAAATAGTCTAAACAACTCTTGGTATGGATATTTTCTGTAGTTTTGAGAAGGGTAATTAACATTCAAATAGTTCTTCAGACAATTGAACTCCTTGTTGTTTGTGTTGTTAACACAACATTTCAACCGATCCATCCTTCGGCCTTCTTCCAATATGGCTTCCACTGCTTAACCGACCCGAACCGACAAGACCAGGACAAAGAAACACCCGAATAAGGGTTACCCCCTTTGAAATTAAAAAACTTCTGTTTACCCCATCACATTCAGTTTTTACACCTGAAGATGGCCGAAGAATGGAGCGGCCGAAACGTGTTAACAACACAAACAACAAAGAGTTCAATCGTCCGATGAACTATTTGAACTCTCGGTATCATTAATCTTTTTTTTTTTGCACTGTATTCCGATATCATAGAAACATTTACTGTCCATTACTTAATGCCCTGAATAATTAATTAAATTATACATATGAGGGGAGGGTGTATTAATCAAGAGATTGAACAGTTCATCAGCAAAAAAGCCAAAATTGTCTAAGTCCCAGAGTCAACATTTAATGGTTGACCTAATAATTCTGTTTTCTTGGGAGGCCAGATACTAAATACCACTGGCTAACCACAAGCTGGAAAGGCGGTGTTACTCAAAATTGCCTGTTCACGGTGAATTACTTTGATCCTAAGAGAGTGGGCTAGCCAAACAAAATTTAATGGCAAAACCTGCATGGCCACTCCTTGCAGCCATCTGTAGTCTTATTTTACTAATACCATCTCTACCAAATAGACACAGTGGACTTCATTAATCATAACAGACGATAGACTGTGTATGCAGCAAAGACGTCAGTCCCCCGAGCCTGCTGAGAGATTTTAAAACAGTGAAAGAAAAGAAAAATATCTTGAGCAATATTTTTTGTTTTCTCTGACTTGCTGGATATTTTGATTAATTATCAAAAATGTCATTTGAATAGCTTTTAGATAATGTTGGTTAATACTTAATATTATTCATCATAAGGGTTACATTAACTGGAAAGCGGAGTTATAGAGGTACTACTATATATGCCAGACTATAAGACGAATGGTTTACAATTGAATACTACCACTTACTGGAACACATCCAGGGTGTTAGCCACTGTTCTCACTAGCCAGTTAATGGCTAATTCACAATAGAAAGCTGAATGTTTGTGACAATTTTTAGTATCTTTTTGGCCATTTTTGATGTTTTTTGGCTTTTAAAAAAAAATACAAAATGCAGACCTCTGAAAACTTCCCAATCATAAAAATGGTGGGGAAATCTAATTCCTGGCTGTCACCCCAGCCCCATAATTGTCCTTATCTTCGGTAGACGGCCACCTAATCATAATACCAGTTGCATTGGATACTGTGTAATATTTGCATAGTTTTAAAAAAATAAAAAATATCCATCTTATATACAGGCATATACAGTATTTGCCTTAATGTCATGGTTTAGTTTTTAAACTATCAAACTTTATTGATTGTGTTTTATCTATGTAAAATAAATCTGATTATGCCAATAACTTTGAAGGATAAGTTTTGAAAAGGAAATTAAGAATCAGTAGATGTGTATTTCGTGTATTTAAAATGTGCATTTCGTGTATTTAAAATGTGCATTTCGTGTATTTAAAATGTGCATTTCGTGTATTTAAAATGTGTATTTCAGTATTGCAGTGTATTTAAAATATTTTGATATATTGTATAATGTATTGTATAGAATATACATATATATTGTATAATGATATATTGTAAAATGTAAGTCTTATTTAAAAGAAAACTATGTAATATAAAATGTGTATTTTGTGTATTTAAGTATTGCAGTGTATTTAAAATATTTACTGCAGTGTATGACGGAATCATAGGGAACTTGAATAGAAAATAGAAACATTCTTAGGTTGGTACAAGTACAATAGTGGGGTCCAAAGATTTGAGACAAAAAAGATATTCCCCTTGAATACACGAACACAGACAAAACTAATCCCTTATGTAAAAATTGTTTTTGATCTTAAATTAAAGGAAATTTATTTGCGAGGAGTTATATGAAGTTCTTTTTACTTGATACACACTTACATCTTACTCCTTTTTGTGTGTTTTCTAACCTCGTCTTGCACAACCAAAACCAATTATTACGTAAGGGATTAATTTTGTCTATGTATTCAAGGGGAATAACTTTTTTGTCTTAAATCTTTGGACCCCACTATTGTATGTGTACCTTTAGGTTTTATTAAAAGGTCAAGTAAAATATCAAACATTCAAATCAAAACAGAAAAATTTGGAATATTCATAACAGCTGTTACAGATACAGTTTAGAAGTTTCTAATGATGACTCATCTAAAATGTCATTGAGCAAAATACCTGCTCACAATAGCATTAGAAACAGTCACCAAAACTGTCAACTTAGGTTTCTTCAGTTTTTAAGTGGGTCTGACTGACAGACTATGTATGTGTTGCGTGTACAAGCCGTACCAATGAAGCTAGAGGACTGAAAATTTTAAGATTATCTCTTTTGGGGGGGGGGGTTCAATTTACAATGTAAGTTTATGCTAAATTGATCATTTAGTTTTTGTGTCCAGCAGCATTTGCGCTTGTTTTTTGAAAATTCAGACTTTTTACTGATCACCGCCCAACAGAAGGCGAGAGAAGTAACTTATTCATTGGTCACCCCCTACACAGCATGCTGCCAAAAGACGGTTTCTATTGAGTGACTAACCAGACCTGTTTACTTCTGTAAATTGGTTTTGATTGTTTTGTTTAACGGCACATCGACCCTTGGTGGGTCATTTAGTGCCGGATTCAGTAGGGGAGGTGGGGATCCCATGTCCCCATGACTAGAGACTTGGGGGAGAGAATCCCAAATCCCTGTTACTGAGACAAATGCCACAATATCCTGTGCAACTTCTCTCAGGATGATACTTGAGCATGCCACAAGGAACCCCCGAAGGGCTGTGGTTCTCTGAACTTTGAGGCCATGGCGGTTTAGAAGAACAGATACTACACTTTGATCTTAGCCAAAAGCAATCTTCTGTAAATTGGTTGATGGATAATGGCCAAATTGGAAGGAGATGCTGGTTAACTGTAAGGCACCCTGAGATTTAAAAGATCATTTCAGTTGTAAATTGGGAAGTGTGTCATATAAGTCAGTTTCTGGTAAAGTAGGATGACTTAACCGTCAGAAATGCATCACATCATAAAGACTGATTTGACCGATCATCGCTAAAGAAGCTAACATTTTTTTTTACTTTTATACTGTTTGAGTTTTAGTAAAAAAATGATTATTATTTTTTATTAAATCAAGTACTGTAAACCATTTAAAAAAGTTTTTGACTACAATTTACCCTCATCTTAATTATTAGTGGGTTTTTAAAAAAAATCAAAATGTGTAAAATGGTTTAATGAATCCTAATAGCTTTTTTTTACTAAAACCAAGTTGAATTGTAATTAGAAAAACTGAAAGTTAAGATGATAGTGATAGTAGTTAAAAATTAATGAAAATGGTTTACAATACTTCATCTAAATAAAAATTAAATAAAAAAATAAAATAATCGATTGCTTTTTTTTACTAAAACCAAAAGTAAACAATAACACTGCCATACCAGCATTACTGAAATTGTGATGAAAAAAAACTAAAAATTAGGATGAATGTAAAGTCAAAAATTAATAAAATTGTTACAATACTTGATTTAATAAAATAAAATAACCGTTTTTTTTTACTAAAACTCAAATAGTCATTGCAGTACGAAAGTAAAAAAAATGTTAGCTTCTTTAGCGATGATCGATCAACTTAGTCCTTATGATACAATGCTTTTCTGATGGTTATGTCGGCCTACTTTGCCAAGTTTCTGATTTATAAAAGTTCACAAGACCAACATTAGGTTCCCACATAACCTTGTTGTTTCTGTGTTTAGTTGTTTGTAAAAGCGAACCATATGGAGCAGTTGGCAAGACAACAGAAGATAAATGACATGGAACAAAAACAAAATACAAGTTCAAGGATGGGTTGCTATTGATTTTTGACTAGTACAGGCCTCCCCAGTTATAACGAGGTTCGTTATAGTGCCGTTTGCAATATAATGCAGGTGGACTTTATGAGCTACGACAGGCTTCCTGGGGGAATAAAGGATGAGGGTTTGAGTCACAATAAAGCGTATTCTCTATTTTCAAGCTACACTGGTTACTAACAGTCGTAATATGACGGTCTGAGTAGTTGT
>VCCN01003428.1:120013-135148 GCA_006491835.1 Architeuthis dux
AGAGTAACCCTCCAGCCTGAGCAATGAAGTTTTAAGGTGAACACACACACTAGCAGTGATTCCCTGAATGATATTAAAATTAACTTCAAATATAAGAATGCAGGAAAATAAATAAGCAAAGAAAAATGTTTTTTCATGTAAAACAGCTGAACCACCCCCCCCCAAAAAAAAAAAAAAACAACATCAAGTTCTATCCTGAATTTTAGCCTAAAAACGTTTTTTCATACAAAACAGCTGAAGAAAATCAAGTTTATTCCTGAAAATCTTAGAATTTTTGTCCTAAAACAGTTTATTATTGCACAATGTTTTACAAACAAAACAGAAAATTTTTTTAGCTTTTTTTCAGCCCTTTTGTTTGTCTGAAAAAAGCTATTTTAATCTCCAGTAACCTTGGAGGTCAGTAACACCTATCCTATCATCTTTTTCTTCCCAAGTTACCTCCACGTATCAATTGTAGTGCAAAATAAGAGCAATTAGTCCCACAAGTAAGAGATAAGTCTTGATTCCCATGGTGTTATCCATAAGTGTGGCATTGAGCCAGACTCAACTAAGTTCAAGTAAATCCTATAACCTGGTTACAACTATTAGACTAATATCTGTTATCAAACAGCTCTATAAATGCCTCTAGTAATATAGATCTGTAAACGTAGCCAGATAATTTCTTTGGCAAGATAAATGAAGGAACAAGCAAACTCTGTCAAAATCTAGGATGCTAACCAGTCTTGATGGGCTTACAACATGAAAGGGGAAAAACTATTCTAAAATAAAATAGAGTATACCTGGATTAGTGCGGTTAATTTGTTCCAAAGTTTTCTGTACTGTTCAAGGTCTTATAATTCAATGATTCTTTTTCAGCTTATACTTAGTTACATTAATTTGTACGGCAATACCTCAACCGTACTATATCAAAACTTGCACTATTCACGGTATTGCTGTATCTGAAAACACATCTCAGCCTAGAAGTGACCCAATAAGCTAATAGATATATTCAAGTTGCGAATCTGGTTCTTATCTAAGAGAGATAAGAGCAATAAACTCACCTGGGAACCATATTGGAATCTTTTACACTGTCTTACATAGAATGGATAGATGGATGAAGAGAGAGAAAGAGGGAGAGAGAGAGAGAGATACCGTACATGCTGCACTATAAAACAAACTGTTTACAAGGTTTGATTGACAAAGATCTTATTTAGCTATGGGTTCTTTATTTTAATGATAAAGGCTTCAATAATCTGAAGGGTTTTTTTGGCAGTTAACATGATATAGTATACACCTCGACAAGTATTCAGTGTCAGTGACGTGCACAGACTCTCATAAGGGCAGGGGCTTCATTGAAAAAAGGGCACACCCCTAACATTTTTAAAAATGAAATCTGCAATGCCATATAGGCCATATATATGTATACACACAAAGAAAAATGTTAAAATTCTATGTGGTAAATATTCTTAAATTCCATACATTATTTTTGTGTCTTCTATTAAAATATATTTTTGAATTTTGACTAAAAGGGCATATGATGAAGGAAAGGGGGTGGAGGCTCATGCACCCCAAGCCTCTTCCTGCGCACGTTCATGTTCAGCCTGTACTATTGGGAGAGATACATTTTACACATCCCTTGATATTTACAAATGTTTGTTTTATAACATCTTGCTTTTCTATGTATGTATATTTATCCATATAGTAACACTGTATATGTCGGACTATAAGATAAATGGTTTACAAGGGTATTTGATATATACTGCTCACTGCAACTCATCCAAGTCCCATAACTGTCCATATCGAGATTCGGTAGATGGGTCGCTACTCATAATACTGGCACATTGGACACAGTGTAATAATTGCATAGTTTTTTTTTTCTTAAATTAAATGACCGTCTTATATACCAGCATATACAGTAATCAGTAATCTGAGTAATTTAACCGATGACTCCTGGGACATATATATCCTGTGGTTTCTATGATTGCTGGGATATATATATATCCCAAAGATCTCTTTTAAAAGTCTATTGGGACATATGTGTCACGAAAAATAAAGTAAATGAGATTTTTCCGGCTTTTACAATCGCAGACAATGACGTCATCAAAGTATGAAAACAACACAGAAGTTAGTTTGCATTACATGACTGAACAGAAAGACAATGAAGCAAAGAGATCTGTTAATTCAGTGTTTTTCATCTTAAGGATCAGTAAATTGTCACTAATTTTTTTCTATATTATAGATTTATGATTGCTTGTTATGTGAAAGTGTATAAGGTAAGAAAAGGTATCTTAATTCTATTCTAAGTTTCATTTCAACATCTGGGATAGCTTTTTTTAAAAATTCAGGCATTAAGCACCCTAATGGGTTAGTCTTGAAAGGTTTAACGCAATAAAATAATAACCAAATAAAGTATACAAGTATTCATTATAATGGTTTGTTATAGCACAGTTTGCATTATAATGCACGTGGATGCTGAACCCCCAAATATTAATCTGGCTCCAAAATAGATAGATCGTTACAACTGGCTCTCTTGCGTTATAACAGGGGACACCTGCACACATAAATAACATTTGTATGTTTGTATCACTAGAAGTTGAAATGCATTTTAAAGAAACATGTAAGCTTTATTAAAAATGGCCAAATGTTTTCATGTCCTTAAAATCTATTTAGATCTTTAAATCTCTTAATTCCACCAAGAATAACTGATCCGAGGGAAAGAAATTTCACGTTGCATTTATACTAATATTGGGGGTTTCTGTTTGTGTGTTTGTGCCACTATCACGCTAAAACGATAAGGGCAGCTGACCTAATTTTGGGGATTAAGACTCACAAGACATCCAGTTGGGACATAGGCTATGTGAGGTGCTCACCAGAGGTCATCAAAGAGCACGGCATGCCTTTTCTTGCCAATCGAGGAAATTTCTAGCAAAACAGAGTGAGATATTGCGTTTTCTATGAAGTAAAAAAATGTTTTTGACCACACAAAAGAACAGATTTTTTCCTGTGTTATATTTACAGCCCCCCTCCTTGGCAACGCCGGGTATCCTTGCTAGTTTTTACCATAATTTAAGTTTTTTTCTTTTATTGTTTTATATTATTCAACTCTTAAATTCATTCTAGCAAATTCAAAAGGTTATTCATGGGGAGTAACTTCTAATTGTATTTATCTCCCTTGCACTTTTGAGGAATTTGTTTTCTTTCTTTAATTCACTTCACAAAAGAGTTCCATTGTTTTTATCCTATTCATTGAAGAGTTCCACAGCGCTTAGAAGCTACTATGAATCAAAGAGTTAATTCCCAATGGCGATCAGACAAAATTAGTTGCTGACCTTGGAAGTTATTTTCACTTTGAAGATGATAGATAGCCATGTTATAAAGGGTAAAATTTATTAGTTGTTAACTCATAATTGATGAGATGGCATCCTAAAAAGGCCAATCAGGTAATTTGCCATCCATTCAACCCCGTGATAAGAAGGTCAAGCAGAAAGCTACGAGTGAACATCCTGAATATCTGAAATTCTTGAGAATCTGCAGTATCACTAACTGAACTTGAACAAACTTATTTACAGAATGCACCAAAAAGATATTTGCCTTAACTGTTAGGTTGTGGCAATACAGGCCTCCCCCATTACAATGGGTTTTGTTACAGTGCAGTTCATGTTATAACGCAAGTGAATGGTGGACCACAAAATATTAATCTAGCTCTATAATGGCTAGATCTAGCTCCAAAATAGCCATCTAGCTAAATAGGCGACTGGTTATCGCTGCTCAGTTATAACATGTTTGGCTTTCTTATAAACGCAAGGCTGGATAAGTCTGATATACTTTTTGATCTGAAAATGTCACTGTATAATGTTCGATGTATGTTATTAATGGAGAAGCATTGGATTATGTGAATTGAGAATGGAGATTATGTTGAAAAATATTTGTGTAAAATAAATGCTTTTTCAATCATTAGGCTACAGACTTATTGCTGTGTGTGTGTGTGTGTTAGGATCTGTTTATCAGATGTTAACCCCAAAAAGGTAAATGCTAAACGCACAGAAATTTATCAACAATTAATTAAACACTATTGCAGATATCTGGAGGTTTGGGGTAGCATAACGGTTATCAGCATGGAATCGTGAAACCAAGTTCGAATTTCAGCTGAAGCTTCCCGTGTTCACTTAGCACTAATGCCCTTGGGAAAGGTATGAATCTCCATCCTTGTACTTTGTCCCATCGCCAGATATTTTGACAAAAAAATGTCTCATGACTGGTATGCCATGCTGGTTGATGGAAAAAGTAGTGGGGGTGTGAGCACTTAGGCCCCCCCCCCCATAACTACCATACCTTCCAGGTAGTCACAACAGTTACCTGTAAAGTCCTTGTGGAGCATAGGGCCATAACCATAGCACGACATCAGACAATCTCTGGGGTGATACTGCTGCGGTTTCTATGGTGCAGAGTTGCTAGCTCTACATGCAATGTTTTTTCTGTCAGAATAACCTTCTTAGATGAACTGCCTTACAGGGCTAAAGGGCTCCAACTACCCTGCTATTTACCCATAGTGGTGGTGGGAGTGGATTCATGCCTTTCCCAAAGGTCATTAGTGCAAAATGAACGTAAGCAGCCTCGTCCAAAACCCGGACTCACTTCTGTTTTCCCCACTCATAACCATTACCTAACTCTGCACCTCTACACACAAACATATAATTGGTAGGTCTGATTAGTCACTCAATAGAAACCGTCAGGTGACCAATGGAAAAAGGGGTGATCAATAAACAAGTTACTTCTCTCACTTTTTGTTGGCCAGTGATCATTAAAAATGTATGAATTTTCAAAACTAAGGTACCATTGAAACTCATTAAAAATCTATTATTTGAATTTTAAGGAGTAAATGGTTAAAATTTCACCCCTCTAGCTCCATTGGTGCTGTCTTTACACGTGATACATACATAGCCAGACCAACTTGAAAACTGAAGAAACCTTGACAGTTCTGGTTGACGTTTTTTCTAATATCATCAAACAAGATGCAGAATATGAGTAGAAATATTGTTCATAAACCCATCCTAAATCCAACAGTGTTGTGTATTGTACATATTATTCAATGACTGTTTGTTGCAATTCTGTTTATCTATAAACACACCAGGTTTCTCTGACAGAATAAAACCCTTACAGCTTGGCAGTCACTATAGCTGGTTTCAAGCCTGGGTAAAGGAGAAGGGTTTGGTGTGGGGTCTGGCAACCCCACCTCATAAAACCTACTTGCTACTGAAACCGAAACGGAGTGGCTGCAGTCCCATGCTCCACAATAAGTCTACAGGAATAAACAAGCCTGGTTGCTGCAGAGTCAAACTCCACTCTTACTTCTATTCCAACTGAAGATCAGTTCTGTAACTTTTGATTGTATAAATAATAAATTTTTAAAAATTATTCATTAGAATGTATTAAGCCCTTGCGTATTTCTAACATAAATTTTTGTATATATGTAAGTCAATTTGGCTCAGTTAGTAAGAGAGCCGCTTACCGATCAATTAGGCTCGATTTCAAAATCATGGTAGGAAAATGTTAATTTTATATATCAGTTTGGTTTAACGTGATGGGACAGACAAACAGTGAAGAGTTTACTCCTCTAAATTAGGCGAGGATTGTTGTTACTGCAGGAAAAACAAAGTCAACTCCAGGCTGCGACTTGGACCTTTTATTTGACAACAAAAAATGTGTGTGTGTGCATTTATTCTGTTCTTGTCTACACGCTGAGAAAACCCAAATTAAGACAGTTCCATAATGGACTGACATGTTAAGACAGGCTCAAGATATGTTTCTTAAGTGTCTCTTTAAAGTTAACCACTGAATAACTGTAGGGTGTGTCATGACTGCTAAAGAGTTGGAAGGAAGAAAAAAAAAGCTATGGAGGTTAAGAACCCAGAATTATGAATTAGCTAACAGACAGCACATTCGTATGCCTGTGTAGAATAATAAACTAATGGGAGATATTTTAAATCTGTAGAAGACAAGTGTTAAAAAGAAACGGCTAAGGTTGGGCAAACCTTTATGTTTTTAATTAGAGGATCCTTACATTTTGAACCTGAGAATACTAAATTTCATGAAAAAGATTTTTGAACAACTAGGGCAGTACCAGTTCCAAAGGTGCATGTCCAGAAGGGTTGGGACTTTTTGGTGTGTTGAGCAGCCTGCTATAATTTTCATGTAAAATAATTTTCCGTCTGTCGTACAAAACTACGGCTTTGAAGTATTTCGGTTACTTCTCTTCAGTGTTGCCAATTTAGGTATTTTATATCTAAATTTAGATAATTCTAAAAGGCGAAAGTCATGGTAGATAATTTATAGAAACTATGAAGAAAGATCTATAATCTGTAATTTTTTAATTTATTTTTATTAGATTACTCGAGAACTGCTGATCCAAACTCAACACTGCACTGCCTTGTGTGCTGACTAATATATCTGTGAATGTCAACTTCATACAATGGCCGGTTGTTGAGTAATCCTGGTGCATGCACACATTTTGTTTCAATAATTAGGTCTGGAATTAGATACTTTCATTATATATCTTACAATATACTATCAAAATGTTCACACACACACACACACTCCAATTCTAGTTAGATGATAATTACAAGAACTTAATTATATCAGATATCCTTTTCTTTCATACTGACAAATATAAAAAAAAAAGGTTGTCCTTTACTTCGTTCTCATGAACTTAGAGAAAACAAAGATCTCTTTGCCTACATTTCAAGTTATCTTACTTTCCCAAGTTGATGAAATAAGTACCAGTGGTAGATATGGTAAGGAACGGGTTGAAGTTGATGTTGAATAGAAACTCGATACCTTTGGTACTTGACATGGTTTTGTAACTGTCCATTATTAGGCATGTTCTATCTCTAAGGAGAGGAAATCAAATGCTTTGAGTTTGAAAGCAAAACTGTAAACTTAATACTGAAGGCATGAAGCCTAATATTCAATCACTTAGTAAAACTAGCAATCGAGCTGAAAACCAACTTAGAATCGCACAGAAAGCCATAGAAAGAGCAATGATAGGGATAACTCTAAGAGATAGAAAAAGATCAACATGGATCAGAGGGAGGACTAGAGTGAAAGATATACAAATAATTAAAAAAGGTAAAAAGTAGGCTTAAAGGTGAACAGAACAAAGACAAAAGTAATGTTCAACGATAAAGTCCCCAAAAAGATCATAAAGATAGAAGGTGAAACTCTAGAAGAGGTTGATGAATACATCTACCTAGGTCAGGTAATAAAGCTAGAGAAAGACCATGACTGGGAAATAAAATGACGCATAACAATAGATTGGAAAGCATTTGGTATGAATAGAGACATTCTGAAGAGCACCTTGCCAATGTGCCTAAAATGTAAAGTATACAACGGCTGCATAATACCAGCCATGACTTACAAATGCGAAACACGGAAATTAACCAAACGAGCTGAAAACCAACTCAGAATAGCACAGAGAGCCATGGAAAGAGCAATGCTAGGGATAACTCTAAGAGATAGAAAAAGATCAACATGGATCAGAGAGAGGACTAGAGTGAAAGATATACAAATAATTAAACAGCAAAAATGGAGACGTGCTGGTCACCTAGCAAGAAGAAATGACAATAGATGGGGGGAAAAGACTAACCGACTAGGGCCCATGGGAAAGTAAACACAGTAGGAAAAGACGATGGAGGGACGAGATAGAAAAGTTTGCTGGTAACACGTGGCAAAGGTTAGCACAAGATAGGTAGTCATGGAAGGAGATGGGAAAGGCCTTTACCCAGCAATAACGGCTGATGATGATATATAAACCTCTTCTAATACCCAAGTCTTCACACAGTTGTGCCAACATATCCAATGGGAAGAGACACATAAGTTTCAAAATCTTAATATCCCCCCTTTTTTGCTCTACCCTGACTGACATGATTTGTGCAAAAAGAACAGCTGCAATATATTTATAAGTCATGATGTCAGCTTTTCACGCATGTATTTTTTTTCTCTCTTAATATGTCCAGAGTTAAACATTTTCCTTCATGTGAATAAGCTTATCAGCAAAGTAGCAGATAGACTTTCACATGACTGAATTTTAAACTCTTAAAAATAAAACTTCATTGGTTTACACTGTTTACAAATGTGAGCTCTCAAGCCAATGCAAAATATTTCAGGAATTAGCATAGTACTCATAAAAAATGATGGGGCATTTATTTACACTAGGGCAGTTCAAAAGCTGTATGTTTGGAAAAAATTTGTTCTTCTATCTTTATTTCCTATAGTATCTATTCTATCCCCAGTCTTTTTTTAGTTTATACTTTCTAAATCGCTTGGTTTTGAGAGTTAGGAACTTTTTTTCTTTTTTTTTTTTTTCAAAAATCAAATCAAAAACAACAAGGCATGCATTTAGTCAGGTTTTGTGGTTCTGAATGCTAAATTTCTGGAAAATGTTTTTTTTAATAGAATTAAATTGTTCAATTAAAAAAGGCAAATTTTTTTTCTATCCTAAAATCTTGTTCAGAATCGATCATGTGTGTGTGTGTGTGTGTGAGAGAGTGAGAGTGAGTGACACAGATACTACACTCTGATCCTAGGCAGAAGTGCTGATTCATACTTTCTGGGGAGAAGAAAGTTCATCCTGAATGTATCCTACTCTTACAAAGATTTGAGAGAAACTCAGCCTTAGAGGATACTAGGGCAGTGCCTGTTCCGAAGGTGCATGGTTGGAAGGGGCCGGACTTTATGGTGTGTTGAGCAGCCTGACAGAATTCTCATGGAAAATAATTTCTACAGCTTCAAAGTATTTTGGTTACTTCTCTTCAGTGTTGCCAATTTAGATATAAAATATCTGAATTTAGATAATTCTAAAGAGCGGAATTCTAGGGAGATAATTTATAGGAACTATAAAGAAAGATCTATAATCTTCAATTTTTATTAGATTTCTCGGAACCGTTGATCCCAAAAACTTCAAACTCGACACTGCACTGCCTGGTGTGCTGACTAATATATCTGGCAAATGGTGAGTTGAGCAGCCTGCCAGAATAGTCATGGAAAATAATTTTCAGTTCGTTGTACAAAACTATGGCATCAAAGTATTTTGGTTACTTCTCTCCAGTGTTGCCAATTTAGATCTTTTATATCTAAATTTAGATAATTCTAAAGAGTGGAAGTCAAAGGACATAATTTATAGAACCTATGAAGAAAGATCATTTTTAATTTTTTTTATTGGATTTCTTGAGAACCGCCGACCCAAAAAACTTCAAACTCAACATTGAACTGCCTTGTGTGCTGACTAATATATTTGGTGAATGTCATCTTCATACAATGGCCAGTTGTCGTGTATTCGCAGTGCATGCACAAACAGATTATGGATCGGCACTTCTGCCTAGCAATCCTGATTTCACAGTTGACCACGTACTGTTATCAGTTATTGACGCTCGATTTTGAGTTACATTGCTCATCTTTGTTACTACTAAAACTTCTGAGATTTTATAGTCAGTGTCTTATAAAAAAGGGCACAACTATAAATGCATGAAAACTACCGTCAAATGGGCTATGTTAATGCTTGTATGAGAAAAACAAAATCATCAACATATATAAAACATGTATTCATATGTACAGTGCTTGTCATAAGAATCTGAACCAACAGACAATTTGCTCCTAAATCGCTTGGTTTTGAGAGTTAGGAACCTTTTTTTAATTTTTTATTTATTTATTTAAATAAAAAACAACAAGGCATGCATTTAGTCATGTTTTGTGGTTCTGAATGCAATTAAATTGTTAAATTAAAAAAAACGGCAAGATTTTTTTCTACCCTTCTAAAATCTTGTTCAGAATCGATCATGTGTGTGTGTGTGTAACACTTTAATGAACATACACTACAGATATTACACTCTGATCCTAGGCAGAAGTGCTGATCCATATGTAAATAATTCTGTCATTTTTTAAGGGTACTTTCCTAGTCTTATATAGTATATATATATGAGAGAGAAGTGATGAGTATGATTAGAGAGAGAAGTGGTTAGTCCGGGGGCCAGCAGGGGTTACTGTGCACCCCGCCCTCACAATTCTACATTTAGGGTACCAAAATGTTCCTTAGGATGTCCTCATTCGGAAAAAAGATGTTCCCAAGAAAAAGTTGGGAAGAACTACTCCATTTGTATAAAACAAAATGTCCGCCAGCACACACCAAAAAAAGACAGAATTTCATATCTTGTCTCCCAGTTGACATATCTGAGTACTTTAAAAGGCTAAATCATGGTTTTCAGACATGAGGAATTCAAAAGTATACTTTATAGGCAAAATTGTGGATTTAATTCATGAGGGAGATATATACATATATATCGTTAGAAAGAGTATTTCCTCAGCTTTCCAACAGTGTATCTTGTCAATTTGTATCTCTTGGGCTTAAAGAGTTACAGCTCAAAACGTGAAGCTAAGTATTCAGCATTTTACAAAGAAAACTTAAAGTCCACTGAATGAGGACTTCCTAAGGAACATTTTGGTACCCTAAAATGCTAAATACTTAGCTTCATGTTTTGGGATGTAACTTTTTAAACTCAACAGATACAAATTGGGAACATGCACTGTTGGGAAGCTGATAAAATTCCCTTTCTAACAATATAGATATATACTTTAATCAAATATTAATTCTAGTACTGGCGAATCTTGGGGAAGGTCTATGTCCAACGACGGACACTAAAGGGCTGATGATGATGTCAGTTAGCTGTAGTAAACAGGGAGGAGAGTAAGGGCAACACAGGCCATTTCCACATTTTCAAAAAGGAGGACATTCAAGACTGAAAAGAAGGACTTGGGCAGACTGTCTGCAGTGTTGACAATGGCAACTACATATAATAAATATACATTAATGTTACTAAGGCTTTCATTTCCCAACTGTTTTAAGTATATCTGAGGTAGTTTATACAAGTCTTTTAGACAAACCATAAACGGAGCACAGATTAACGTCTTGCTCGAAGTGGAGGATAGAGTGCTCAAAAGCTGGACATCTGGCCTCCCAAACTACAATGCGTCCTCATTGTAGCCATTTGATAGCAACGAATAGTAGTCCTTTCATATAGAAAACTGCTATCGAATGATTATTTTTGAAAAATGTGTGAACTTTTTACATTAAAGATTTTTTTTCCTAAAATTATGGAGTCTCTTTAGAAAATAGAAAAACATTAAAGCTGATGCTGGAAAGCAAGCGAAGCCAGTGTAATTACAGCAGATGGAGAGAACTAAAAAAAATCTTTTACAGAATACCAGAAAAACGAGAGATATGGGTTAGAGTTAATTAATTCATAAAAGTTGAATGGCTTCTAATCTTGTGCTGGGATGCCATCTAAATTCTTTTGCTATTGTGGCTCAATTCTTAGAAAAGACAGCAGCAGCAGCAGTTCCTGGAAATGTAAGCACAGACTCAGTTTTTTTTCCTGTGACAAAAGTATGTGCGCACTTTTGAATTTGACATAGTGAATCAATATTTTTAAAGAAAAACTCAGTTAGCTATCTACAGAATTTGAAATCTTTTGTGCGCACATTAATTTCCTTTGTGTGCTGGTTGTAAGACGTGTGTGTGTGTGCACAGCTTAGAGGGAAATATTGTCTTGAACAAGATTGTTTAGTTTTGCTTCTTGAAAATCCACTCTTAAAATCCAAATGTTGCTGATTGATTGTTTTGTTTAATGGCACATTGACCCTTGGTGGGTCATTTAGTGCCGAATTCAGTAGGGGGGAGAAGAGGGGGGGGGATCCCATGTACCCGTGACTAGAAACTTGAGCATGCCACAAGGATCCCCCGAAGGGCCGTGGTTCTGAACTTCGAGGTCATGGCGGTTTCGAAGAACAGATACTCCACTTTGATCTTAGCCAAAAGGCCGAATTGCCAAATGATGTTGGTCAACAGTCAAATAAACAGTCACAAGAAACATTTTTAGTGTATGCACGCTGATTTGTTCAGAGTAATATCCTCATTGTTGTCATTTGGATCAGAGTAAAATAGTATTTTGATAGGTATGTCCTTCAGCTATTTCCATTTTAGATATTACAGGAGTGAACAAATAATAATTACAAGAAAAAAAAAAAATAATTTAAAAGCAGTCACTCATGGTAAAATCGACACAACAGTATTTCCGAATCTCACTGCATGACATATCTCAAGCTCCAAATTGCACATATTCTTAAATGAAAGTATAGTCTGAAACTATGAACACTAAAATATGCAATTTAAAATCTAGATCTAAAAAGCAGTGATTGTAAACACTGTTCATACTACTTTTTTAAAATGAGGTTGTGAGTTTGATTCTCACTGAAGGCTTACACTTTATTTCCGATTGTGCTGTTATTCGTTGCCATAGAAACAGTGGCCTGAATTAATAAATTGTATAAGAAAACCCAACTAAAAAAAAACAAAAAAAAAAACAACTAAAATTAGGATGAGGGTAAAAACTAGTCAAATTTAATAAAAAGTGGTGTTTTACAAGACTTCATCCCATAATAATAAAGATTGATTTATATACTGTTCAATCCATAGAATTTAAGAATACATTTACTCATATCACACTTTATTTATACTTATGAACCTTTTTTTTGTGCATGGAAAACTTATGGTTGCAATGGTTACTGAATCATTGGCTTAAGATTAACCTCCTTACCAAAAAGCTACTGATAAACATTTGAAATCACCTCAAGTAAATATCTTGTTTTTGTTTACAGAATACCATATCACAACTGCTCAAAACTATGTTTCCTGTGTCAGAGCAGAAACAAACTGGCCAGGGAGGGATCTACATTCAACAATACGTTGGCATTCCACTGCCAGAACTTGGTCTCTTTTGTTGTCTCTTCTCTCTATCAGTCTTCCACATTTCTCTCTGTGGTTCCTCTGTACACAATTCTCAGAATAGAGAGGGCTGGAGGAAGCTGGTTGCTAAGTCATCTGTGGTGTCTCCACGGTTGGCCAGACTAAGTGATAGATAGATAGATAGACACAATTCTCTCTAAGATCACGCACCTGCTCTTCTCTGCTTTTTAGAAACTGTCAACATAGGTTTCTTCAGTTTTTATGTTGGTCTGGCTGGCTGGCTATGTTTGTATGTATCATGTATACAGGCTGCACCAATGGAGCTAGAGGGCTGAAACTTTAAACATTTATTCCTTATTATGTGATATATATGTGAGTGCATATTAGAAACTGTCAACGTAGGTTTCTTCAGTTTTTATGTTGGTCTGGCTGGCTGGCTGGCTGGCTATGTATGTATCGTAACAGCCTCAAAAATGGAGTTAGAGGGCTGAAAATTTACTCCTTATATCTAGAAAAAAACGTTCTTTTAGTTCCCCACCAAAATAGGTTTTTAGTGGTGGGTTCAATTTACAATGTAAGTGTATGCTAAATTGGTTCCTTAGTTTGTGCCCAGCAGCATTCACGCTTGCTTTATGAAAATTCAGACTTCTTTTAGTGATCACCGCCCAACGAGCGCGAGAAGTAACTTATTCATTGATCACCCCCAACATGGCATGCTGCCAAAAGATATTAGTCACATGACAGTTTCTATTGAGTGACTAACCAGCCCTGTTTCTATTAGTTCTGCTTTCTGCCTCCTGCACAACATTGTTTCATTTTAGCTGAAGCAGTTATTAAATCAAATCAATTCCAGCACTATCTGTGATGTTTACTCGAAACAAACCTGCCAGGTAGGATCCCGTGCAAGAATGCAAGACAGTTACACCTTTTGTTTTTCTTTCCCACTCTCAGAGTCTTGCCTATTGCCATGTTAATTCTTGAGCTGCCTTCATGAAAGATGTAGGAAGGGAGAACAACATAGAAAGAAGTGTGTATACCTGTAGGAGGGGAAAACATCTGATGAGAGTTTCAAAATGTTATGTGGCACTGTTATTGTTATAATATAATAGTAGTTGTTTACAAGGAAAGGATTGTTATTACAACCACCCCCCCCTTATGTAACATCCATTCGCATTCATTTATCAGATGTTGCTCTCTGTGACATTGCGATAACTGGGATTCTTACAATAGTGACTGCAGGGGGATTGGCTCTTATCTGATGTGATTTGAAGTTAGCTTTTCTATCTTATAGTAAACAAACATTGCTTACCTTATCTATATAATACTAAAAGTCTGATTCTGTTTATGTGTGTGTGACCTCCAAGTAGCCAAAACACTGCATTGTAGTCAGAGGTATTGAATTAAGTAAGGTACCCCTAAAATGCACTAATTTAATGAAGAAAAAAAAATAATTTGCAGCTTAATAACAGTGTACGGTCAGCGTTTACGCTCATCCCTATCTATATAATAATGACTGATTTGTGAAGGGAGACAACTATTAAATGCTAAATGTAGAGCAGTTTCCCTTATTTATTTGCAAATGTGTAAAAATTCTGGGTTCATTTTGGTCGCCTCAGATTGTACTAATTTTCTTTCAAAGGCTGACCCAACAGATCACTGGGTTGTCTTGTGTCCCATAAAACAATTTCCTTACCACTGAACCAAGGCCATGTATTAAGTTGATATAAACTCACAGCATAATTATTCAACCATCAAAAGGTTTTCTATGATCTTACGCCAACTTTCAGTTAAATTGTATATTCCGTCATAAAAGAATGATTCTGGTTTTGATTAGATGAATTCTTTGAGGAATCTTTTATATCTTAAACTTGTTGGAACCGTTGACCAGCCAAGAAGTGTTGCATGGAGCAAAACAAGTGATAATCTGAAGGTGACAGGTCTGGAGAAGGTGGAAGAACTTCTCATTCCAACTCATTTGATATGTTGCATATACAACATGAGAATAGATGTCGACATACAGCAAAACCACTGGCTGACTTCCTTGCCCAGAAATGAGTCATTCAAATAAGCCAATTGCTCACTGTAGCTTTATGCAGTAACAATTTGTACAGGTTCAAGCAACTGATAATAAAGAATTTCATTTGAATCTCATCCAACATAGGGAACTCCCTCCACCCACCCAGTGGATTTTATTTAGATTGAAGGCTGTCCTGGATTGAGCGGATTTTCTTCATTTTGGATTTTCATAATAAACCAATTTTCCATTACCAGTGACTATCTTGTCCAAATGTCTTTCTCTTTTTGCTTGACACACAAAAAAAGTCACAAGTGTTTCAGAGAAAGACTAGTGTTTCAGAGAAAGA
>VCCN01003428.1:147516-161471 GCA_006491835.1 Architeuthis dux
AGGCTTGGAGATATTCTTTTGTGAACTACAAAAAAACTTTACACAAATACATAAAAATATAACCAAAAGACTTACCTTGTGAAAGAACAGGAAAATCCAGAAATTGCCCTATCTGATATATTTCCATAGCTTCATCTGCGTGTGTGATATGCCCCCGTCCTGCAACCATAGCTTGCACTTCACTAAGACTACACGTGCTTGTACTCCCGCGCACAATTAAGGATAAATCCACAGTGTCCATGTAGATGGCATGCAACAGGACACGGGCATACCGCCGTGGAATGACGGATTCATCGAGCACAATCCGAGTGGGCGTATGCAGTGTCCGTTCTGTTATTTCCTCCCCGGACCGTGCTCGACGCAGCAACAGATTCCGGAAAAATGGTGATCGGGCTGCAAGAATGGCCTTGTGGCACCGCAGTTCATGTTTGCGAGACAGGTGATCTCCAGAGCCGGTGGCCTCAGAGCTGAGGTTTTCCTGACTCTCGGAACCATTGGTAAATACCAGAGTGGCATCGGTATAATCACCAGTCTCCAAAATCAATCGCAAGTCCTGTTCAAGGGGATTAGGCATTCCAAACTCCTCAGTAAGCCGCATTATGATTTCTTCATTCTCCAGCGGGGATCCTTCCATCGTGAATTCTTCGGTGTACAAGTACCGAAGAAGTGCTGAGAAAAGAGGCACATCGACACCTGGTGTTTTTAGTTTTATTGGAACTTGTGCTCCATATTCTTGATACCGAGAAAGCAAATTGTGGAAAAAAGGACTCCTTGCAACCAAGAGGGCTCGATGAGCAGGAAAACATGCTCCTCGATAAATCAGGTCCACATCCGTACAGTACTTGTAGTCAAAAAGGGTGGAGAGGTCTTGTCGTATAGAGTTGGCCAGTGGCCGTGCCAAATTGGCAGCAATGGCTAGCTCCTTGAGGATGGCTGCAGCCTCATACTCTTCAACCAGGCAGCTAAGGTCACGAATGGACCACGTAGAGGTCAACTCACGTAATGCTTTTGAATAATCCACTGCCCGACTATGCCGCCGCACGCGGATGAGTTTCTTCCGCAGGGTGGCAAATTTAGATGCTTTCTTTTTCTTCTCACGGGCCACAACATCTCCATCATTGATGATGTAGCCATGAGACATCCGAGACAGCGTGGATGATCGGGAAGATGGTTGGGTCCGATCTGCTGATACATTGGCTCCCATGATCACCTCTTCAGTTCCATAGCAACAAGTTTCTGAAAAAATAAAAAAAGATATATATATATATTTACATGTTAGCTAACAGTTGGCATTCCCATATGTTTTTTCTAGACATAAGGAGTAAATGTTGAAATTTTCAGCCCACTAGCTCCATTGGTACAGCCTGTATGCATGATACATACACACATAGCCAGGCCAGCTTAAAAAATATATAAGACATTTGGGGAACATGAATTGGCTGGTTTTGTTCATTAGAAATAAAATGCAATAACAAATTGTCACTATTATTCTAGTTTACTCATGCCATAAAAAAAAAAAATGACAGCAATATTTAAATAATTTTGAAATCCCATTGTACTTAAAAAAATTTTTTTTGTTCAACCAGAATGAACGCGGATTTTTTAAAGCATTTGCAAAAAAAAAAAAAAAAAAAAAATCAAATAGGGAGGCTACTCTAAAATTAGCATTTAAAAGTTAACTCCCTTGACAAATGTTACAGACAGAAAATATAGTCCATCACCGGTTTATTAAATAAATAGATGATGTAACCACGATAATCAAAGTTAGAGTTGAGATAATCTGCTTTTAATGACCAATTTGCTTGTTTGTGTAAAAAGGGAAAATTGGCATCTTTTGAACCAAAACGTAATGAAAACCAGGTTATGCGGTCTGGTATTGTTTTCTTCTTAAAAGTTCTCCTGTAATAAAATCTGACACATTTGCCAATGTCTAAGATGCACCAGATGAGGCAATTCCCTTTGGGCTAAGAACTGAAATATAAATAAACATGTCTGGTTAGTCACTCAATAGAAACCATCGCATGACCAATATCATTTGGCAGCATGCCATGTTGGGGATGATAAATTAGAAAATTGGAAAAAACGGGTGATCAAAGTTACTTCTCTAGCCTTTTCTTGGGCAGTGATCACTAGAAAAAAAAAAGTCTGAATTTTCAACAAAAAAAAACAAACAACAAAAACAAACAACAAAAACAAGCCTGAATGCTGCCGGAGACAAACTAAGGGACCGATTTACCATAAACTTACATCTCAAAATGAACCCTCCACTAAAAACATATTTAGGGGAGGAATTTTCAAAAATCAAACAAAACATTTTTTTCTAGACATGAGTAAATGTTTAAATTTTCAGCCCACTAGCTCTATTGGTGCAGCCTGTATGCGTGATACATACACACATAGCCAGGCCAGCTTAAAAACTGAAGAAACCTATGTTTGCAGTTTTGGTTGACGGTTTCTAATAATTTTATACCAGGTATGAATGATTCTGTATAGTGTTTCACATGTTTTCTTCTGTAAAATAAAGAAGCAATTTTAGATATGGCTGTATTTATCTTTCCACACGAATGCACTTCTGTCATGGTATATTTAATAGTTGTTACAGAGTATGATCTTAATCCTCTTCAGGGGATTGTTGATAATAATGGATTATAACAGAAGAGACTTGCACAGGATTGCAACCACCTCTCTTCTATCTGATTATGATATGTTAGGGATAAGACTATGTCAAAAAGATTGTTGATCAGTGTTGCCAATCTAGACATATTTTTAATTTCATTTTTTCGAATTCAGGAGTCTAGTGCTGCCAATCTAGATGTTTTTTTCTTTCTATTTGTTGAATCTTGGAGACCAGTGTTGTCAATCTAGATGTTCTTTTTAAAAAGTTCTTGAATTCGGGAATGACTTCCAAATTAAAAAAATTGAGAATATCGAGATTGTACAAAATAAAGGGATTTAGGTTCAGACATTTATCAAGAATCTAAGTCAGTGGTTCTCAATGACGTGGGGGTTTGGGTAGTCCAAGGGGTGGGGGGATAAGGCTATTAGGTAAAAATAAAAGTCTAGTCTAGAGATAGGGTTTTCTGCACTTCTAGCTATCAAGTCAAAGGCTCAATATAAACTCCAAGTTGAGAATGATTTAAGATGTGCTCTCTCACTAATAGACCCACAAATCGAAGAACTAAGGGCAAAAAAACAAGAACAGAGATCACATTGATGTGTATATCAGTTACAACAGCAGAATTCTTATTTTTTGGGGTAATAAATTGGAATTCCAAATGATGTGTTCTAATTATTTCTACTTGCTTTCTTTGAGTAACAAATACACAGCAGCAGCAGCTGTACAATTATAAAATTAAACTAATTCTTAATATGAAGCTGTCTAATTATACATAGAATAAAGTTATTTGAAATTATTCTTTATTGCAACTTAATAAATGGAAAAGGGGGGGGGGTGGATACTAGTAATCTTATAGACAAAAGTGGGGAATAACTCGAAAAAGGTTGGGAACCACTGATCTAAGCAGTCAGTGAAGAAAAGTACTGGAAAGTTTTGTCAGGTGCCATACCTCACCTGTTCGGTCAATTTGTATTCACTACTTATTAGTCTAATGTAATGAGAGTTACACACCCACACACATCGAGAGGGGGGAAAACAGTCAACAAAAATAAGGACACTAAGTTAAAGCAAAGAATTATTCAGCAAATCTACTTCGGCAAACACAGACAGAAACTTAATCCACTCACTCAACTCTAACAAATACAAAACACTGATAATGTGCAAAGTACAAGAATATCTACCAGTTCAGTGTACCAACTGACAATATCAGGAGAAAAAAAAAGAAGAAAAAAAAAAAAGTTGATTTCATGCCACTGAAATACTTGTCCTCTGCACACAATGAGGACAAGTGTAAAAGGCAGGGGTTTGGTCATGTGGTTGTTTGGGGTAAACAAGACAACTATCTTTAAGGTTGCTGCTGTAAGAGTTTAAAAAAGGTAAAAGAATGTCTCCTTCAGGTGAGATGCTTTGAAACAACATTGAATATAAAAGGTGTAAGTAAAGAAATAAGGAATTTGCAGAAGCTCATCTATTTCGTTGTGCAACAAGAGATTTAGGAGCCAAATCCTGGCTACTCGACTACATGTGTAAATTTTAAAGGCTTTATGCAGTGGCGTTTCTAGTTCTTAGAAAGTGTGTGTATGTGTGTGGGGGGACACTTGGGAGCCGAGATTAGGGGAGGGGACTCAAAATGTATGTGACAAGAAATCTTCATTTTTATACTTCACCATGTTGATATACACAACTTATATGAATGATTTTTAAAATATAAATATAATACTTTACTAAATTGAATAAAATACTACTAAGTCAAACAATTTTCATATAGTTGGGTGCTAATTCACTTTCGCAATGCCAAGCTGTCAGACGACAAGGGAGATTATTTTCAAAACAAAAACAAAGGGAGTTAACATGGTATATTTCTTAGATTTTACCAAAAAAATAAACGAAATCATTTCTTTCGATTTCAACAAAGAAAAATCAAAAACTATTTCACATTAAAATTTGAGGAAAATATATATTTTTTTAATGGGAGCAAAAACATGTTTATAAGAAAGGAAAAAAAAATACATCGGAACTTCGATTTTACCAGTATTTAAGAAAAGCAGAGGCATCAGATTTTGATTCAGCGCACAAGTGTTATATTAAATTCACACAAGTCCTGTAGAAGGCCACTGGCTCTATGCCAAAAAATGTGACCAGGACATATAGACAGACAGACGAGTGAAAAGGGAAGAATACATAGCCACCATGTTTTTTGTTTGAGTCGGTGATCGTGGCTACGGTGATTCGATAAAAAGAAAATAGCTTCTGAAACCAGATTGAAATATGGTACATAAAAGATGTCAAAAGAAATAGTCACAGATCAACTAGAGATGACTTACGTAACTTACAGGAAATCATCTATCCAATAGTCTACTAGAACAAATATCACCAACCTAAAACTTTACAGAAACCAACTTTTCTACCCAGTCCAATTAGTAAGTTGCAATAAAATGTCTGAGTTGGCACATAAAGCAGCCTTACATGAATTTGTAGCAAAGTCATTAACTCTAAAGCTCCTACAATAACAGTTTTGGATTAGTTAACATCATGGAATCTATGGAAAAGCAGGTGACAAGAGAAAACATATCTTAAAAAGTAATTAAAATATATGACAAGTGACAAGAACAATTCCTTCACTTGTACAAATGAAAAGAGGAAGAAGTAACATTGGGTCTTGGAGAGAGAAAGAGAGAAAGAGAGAAAGAGAGAAAGAGAGAAAGAAAGAGAGAAAGAGAGAAAGAAAGAGAGAAAGAAAGAGAGAAAGAAAGAGAGAAAGAGAGAAAGAAAGAGAGAAAGAGAGAGAGAAAGAGAGAAAGAGAGAAAGAAAGAGAGAAAGAAAGAAAGAAAGAGAGAAAGAGAGAAAGAGAGAGAGAAAGAAAAAGAACTAGTCTGAAATCCCACTTAGTTAATTAGGATACAAGTTCAGATTTGATGAACTTTTTCTTTTCTTTTTTTTTTTTACATGGGAAAATTCTGTAAAGGAAATCAATGAAAACAATTTAATTTAGGATTCCAACATTTGCCAAGAAACATTCAGGAAGAAAGGAGCAGGAGTTCTCAAACCAGGGTACGCATACCCTTAGGGGTACTCAAGAGAAGTTACAGGGGTCCGCAATGTTTGCAAAAACACTGGAATTTTGAAGTAATCACAATGAACTGAAACAAATTTCAAGCAAGACGCTCAATTCAAAGTGATATGCAGGCATGTCTCCCTGAAACTGTGCTTAGAATTGAGTTACTTGTTGGAAAGAACCAAGCTCATCCATCACATTAAATATGTAACAATTAAATGAAATTACTAACAAATACTACATGTCTATTGTCTGTTCTATGGTGTCCATACACTTTACAAGGGGTATGCCAATACTGCTGGGTAGGATGAATGAGTATGCTGAAAGAAAAAAGTTTGAGATCCCAACACAGAGTAAGATGTGTGATTTGAACTTCTGTAGAATGACCATGATGGATAAAAAACTGCTTTTGAACATTATTTTTTAAATTTATATTACTTGGTAGTGTAGCAATATGACCCCTATAGATAGATAGAATAAGTTTAAATGTGTATATTCAAAATCATGCAGTGTGTATATGAAATGTGTTTGTTAGGCCAGGAATTAGGATGAGGGCTACATTGACAAATGGTAAACAAAATTAATTGTTTTATTTGGTTGAAATTGAAAAGTAAGGAATCTTATTAAAATGAAGGTTTTGTTTTGTTAAAATAACAAACAATGAAATTACAGACTGAATCCTGATTATGCAATGCTTGTACAAAAATTTACAACAAAAAGAATGTCGGCTGATCCGGCTAAAGAATTTACTGACGCAAACAAAAATATAATGTAATGTTTTAACGTCACAAAAAGATCACGTTAAAAATGGGCATACCGATAAATAGGGGTGAAAACCCAAGGAGAAAGAGGGAGACCAGGACTAGCTGTCCAAGGCTAGGACTTGTGTCCACGGCCCTGCCACCCCCTCCACAGGGGGCACAGTCAGTGTTTCTAGAGTTGCACAACTTTTTGACGTGAAGTGTAAACATATGAGATACATGCAACTTACAGAGTTTAAACAAGAAACACAGTAGCATCTAACTTTGTCTGTTTGTTGGCATTATTTGACAACTCAAAATTCAACAATACTCTGGATGAGAACGTAGATTTTGTAGTAATCACGTTTCTTATAGTGCAGATTCTGAGTGTCACCATGAGTAAAAGTCAAATAAAATCAACATAATTTTTTTTTTTTTTTTAAATCAGACTTCATTTTTCCCAAAGAACCAGTGGACTTTCATGTCAGTTTCTTTCAGCAAAAGTCATGGCACACGAACGAAGAATGAACATCAAACGATATCCGACCAATTCCAACTATACACACCAGTACAACAGACAAGTTGTTTGTGTATATGGGGTTTGATGATACCCCATAATGTAATAGTTGGTTTCCCCTTCTTATGAGACCAAATGCCAGAAATACAATACAAACTTTATTTGAGGTCTAGTAGCTGGATGGCTTTCTCTGCATCTTAAGTCCAGGTAATAAGGAAATTTCAATATAAATAAAAGCATTTTTAGTAAATAAAGAATGGGCAGGATTTTCAGCTAGATGTTTATTTTATAAGGTTAAACAAAAAGATGAAGATTCAGTTTAGCTAACCTGACGGATGCAAAGTAAATGCCCAGTTTACCATTATACTTACATCGTAAACAGAACACCTCGCTAAAAACTTGAAAAGTTTTAGAATTTTGAAAAACTAATATGCTAAAAACATGGCCAAGGGTCCTATTAGTAACTACATAAAATCTGGTAGCCATAGCCCTAGCTGTCCTTGAGTTATATGATGACACAGACATTTGGTGAATATAATAAGATGGATTAACTCTTCGATTCATAGACCACTTGTAATTGCTATGGAACTCTTCAATAAATAAGGTAAAATAAAAATGGAACTCTTGTGAATTGAATTAAAGAAAAAGAAAAAGAATTCACCAAAAAGTGCAAGAGAAGTAACTTTAATCAGATTGATTGATGGATTTGTTTAGCGGCATATTCTAGGCCCCAGCCGACAAGGCCGCTTTAATCAGAAGTTACTCCCCTTGAATTACTAGTGATATTCCCTAGTATGAATTTAAGAGTTAAAGTTAGGACTCCAGTGCGAAGGTCAACAGATCACTAATTTAGACAGGAAGTCATAAGCCCAAAAGTGTATCCCTACTCAGAGTATGAGGTGTTATAAGCAGTATAGAAAATGGAATTGGGAAACAATGTTCAAATTTTGGCAGGGGCTGCTTATGTTCACATCCTATTAATGTTCTTGGGAAATGCATAAATCTACTTCTTCTCCTTGTGCTCTGCCAGTTATCTTAGTAAAATGTCTTGTCACTTGCATGCCACAATGTTTGACAAAGAAGAGAATTGGTGAGTGAGCACTTGGGCAAACCAATCACTCACAACTACCCAACTGGCACAGTGCGTAGCAGTAAAAAGCTATTATTCTATTATATGAAGTATTAAAATGTTGGGCTGTGATCACTAAAAAAAGGCCTGAATTTTCAAAAAACAAGCGGGCACAAACTAGTGACCAATTTAGCATAAACATGCATTGCATATGGAACCCCCCTCTTAAAACATTTAGGAGGGAATTTTCAACAAAAAAAAAACAAAAAAAAAAAACATTTTCTCTACTCATTGAGGGGAGTGTGTGTGCAAAATTTCAAGTTTCTACTATCAACGGTTAGGGCTGGTCGAAGTCCGGATATATATAAATGTCAGAACACATGAATAACCTAAACCCAGCAATAAACCAGTGTTATGGGTAGCTGTGATTAATTATAACCATTATTATTAATTATAACAACAAAAAAAAAAAAGAAAAAGTAAGATGATAAATAGGTCAAAAATCTACTTTATAATAAACTGATTTGTTTGGTTCTGTCCATAACCATGGACTCTTCCACTTAAAAGGTAAGAATTTCACTGATAAAAATATCTCCTACACACCATTTGAAACAATGGACTCTTCAACTGAAGAGCAGTAGTTTTTCGTTTTATTATTCAACCAGGCTCCTCTGTGTCAAAAGTGATGAGAGTTTGAGTCTCACTGAGAGCTCAGTCTTTATTTCAGATCTGCGCTGTTTACTCACTGCCATAGATCGACAGCCTGAGATAAGTTGCGATTTAAAAAAAATTAAGATGAAGGAAAATAATAGACAAAAATTAATAATAGTTCAGTAGTAATAGAAATTTAAATATATCCATGATTTTTTTCACGGGAATTAACTAGTTAATAATAACAATAAAAAGCTGTTACCCTCATAATCAACCTTGACAGGGAGCAATAAGATTAAGACATCCTACTGATTTTGACCATAACCTGTGATACCAAAGTAGTTTCAATATAAGTCCTCCCTGACAGCCAAATTTTCAGTGATTATTCCCAATGTATCACTTCCAAGATCAGTGAAATAAAATCACGAAAACATTCATTGAAAAGGGTATTATTATTGATTGGTTGGCATTGTTATGATTTAAATCTGCTTTTTTAGTAATTTGTGTTGCCCAGGAAATAATGCAAATATGAGATCACACTTCTACACGTTATCAGAGCATGAGTGAAATTTATTATCACGCCTAGAGGCGTTATCAGGAAAGAAAGAGTTAAGTTAAGAAGAATGATACTTACTGATCTTAGCTCCTCATTGTTATAGACATATAGAAGGAAGCTGATTCTTGGTTCAGACTGTCACAAAGAGATTATTTAGTCGTACAACAGAAAACAGAGGAAAAACAGAGGAAAAACAACAACTCAGTTAATAGTTAACACTTGTTTCTATGTGGAAGGTGTATGCAGGCAACTTTGTCATCAAATCATTTTCTGGACAATAGAAATATCATCTGTCACTGAAGAAGGTGAGTGGTCAACAATTCATCATGTCCAGCTCATTACACTCTTTGCTGGCAGCAAAAATCACTGTTATTGGCAACTGAATTGTAAGGAACCAAATGAATGTGTTAGCAAGCGTTACACACTGCATCAACCCACTCCCTGCCCAACCTACCAAAAATAATTCACAAGCTTTGCGGTCAGCATATTTCATTTAGGAAGGAAAGATTATTTAGTGTTCTCGATTGTAACAAAATACGTAAGAAGATACCAACTTAGGCTAGTGCGGTTTTGATTAGTGACTGTTTTGATGCAGTACGCTGGAAGTATTGCTGTACAAATTGCTGTAACTAAGTATAAGCTGAAAAAACAAACATTATATTATAATAAAACCTTGAACAGTGTGGTTTGAACAGTACAGAAAGTAACTGCACTAATCATGGTATACCAGTACTTCTATTGTTGCTACCGACCAACATGTTTGTTGGGGTTTTTTTTTTTTTTGGGGGGGGGGACAACAAGTTTATTTGGCTTATTAAGTAAAAATAAAAGACAATTATTTTTATTTTCTACATTCAACTACCTGACTATGGATCATCGTTCCGCGAGAAATCTCCAGCATGAAAACCACTTTTGACATGTTCAATCATTCACAGTGCCTTCTCCATAAACTGCATATATCTTTTTTCTTTGCGTTCGAGTCACATTTTTATCTCTCTTAAGATAAAAGAGCATATGTCAAAAAGGTTGTTCAATTGCTTCTATCTTCAATGTTAGAATTACAAAAACATGGCAATTTTGACAATTTTATTTAAAGAAAATGCATACTGATATGACAAATGTCACAATAAAATCAAAAGCGATCCTTTTGAATGAAGTTAGTCAAAACTAAACGCTCCTAATGCAATCTACAGACAAAAACAAAATGAACATTTTGGCCAACCCAATACTTGGTGTATAATTCCTAACCATCAAATTCTGCTTGTAACACTTATATTGTTGCGTGCTCTCTGAATTGTGTTAGGATTCTGTGACGACGGTGAGGACCGCGAGATCGAACCAGAACCCTCTGCCCAGCCACAGCCGAAGAGATTTTGTGTGGCAGCTGTGTTAGAACATCCGGGCTCCCCGCTCAAGTTTTGCTGCGCCAGATACTTCGCATATGGGCACTGGAATCATTCATTCCTTAGTAGGATATAAGTGGCCGATTATGAGGAGTGAAAACAATTCGCTTTTGGCTGCGGTGTGACGAACGTTGTTGGTGTAGAGTGATTCGAGAGAAAACAGTGCGTTTGCTGGTGTCGTGTGGAAGAGGTTCCCTCAGAAGAGGTGTCCTGTGAAAGAGACTGCGTGCCCTGCGGTCCTCCCATTTCAAAGAGACTACAACAGATTCAATGCAAATAACTGGACAAGACAAAGTTTCTTTTTACAAACAACTTCAAAGCCTGTACCTTCTTTAGTAGGATCAACCTATTAGAGTTCAAAGAGTACCCTATATGTTGGACTATAAGACCGATGGTTTACAAGGGTATTTGGAGGGCTACTCCTCATTGCAACTCATCCAAGCTCCATAACTGTCCTACCTAGCTTCAATAAATAACCTGCTAGTCATAATGCCAGCGTGTTGGACAGTGGAATATTTGCAGTTTATTTTAGTTTTAAAATTGAATGTCCATTTTATATACCAGCATATACAGTAAATGAATAAGAATATACAATTTGGGATACAGACATCTGTATGGGACATAGTACCAAGCATCATTTCAGTTAATGTAGGTATTTATCCACAAGGGTGGAATGTGACACAGGGTCGGGGTTAAAGTTGGGGTACACACACGTACGTGTGGGCAATGACAACAATTGTGCAGTCCCCGCAAAAAATGTTATGAAGGCATCAGGGCGACCCACGGTCCTGCCATTTTAGTGCAACAGTGAGTTGCCGCCCCTGGGCAACTAACCCCCCAGAGACTGGACATAATATACTTTTTTGAGGTGACAGAACATTCTGTTAATGTATGTACACCTTTTACACCTATAAACAGATGGCAGTATGCATGCTTTCCCTGCATGTACGAGGGCTGTCCAAAATGAAACCTAACTTTTAAAACAGTGCACCAATGGGACGTTTTAGAGTGCTCACTACTGTTATGTTGTATAGCAGTGACTTTGACCTTTTGTATAAAAAAAAAACTGCATCATGCAACATTAGTTAGTATTTGAGCTACACGTGCTGGAATGAACGTGTGTGTAGTGCATTTTGCGTTTTTTCTTTACAAGTCAATAAACAACAATCCCATTGAGCAACTGCATTCTGTGATCCGAGTTTTTCAAAGAGGTAAGAATCTATAAAAGTCAGGCGACTATTTCCACTGATCACAGAATGCAGTTTCTCAATAGGATTGTCGTCTTGACTTGGAAAGAAAAAAACGGCTAACATACTACACACAAAATCTTTGTATTCACACTTTTCTTTTGTATATGTGTATTTTATAGCACATGTAGCTCAAATACTAAACCAATGTGGCGTGATGCAGTTTATTTTATACAAAAGGTCAACATAACGGTAGCGAGCACTCTAAAACGTCTCACTGGTGCGCGGTTTCAAAAGTTTGGTTTTTTGTATGTATGCCTGCTAATACACACAAGTAAAAGAGTATCTAGAGATCTCTCTCAAACACACATGCAGACACGACATCCTTAATACAGGCCTCTCCCATTATAACACTGTTCGTTATAGCGCAAATTGAGGTTATAACGTGGGTGGATGGTGGACACCAAAATATCAATCTTGCTACAAAATAGTTAGATCTAGCTCCAAAATAGCCGAGTTTATCACAGGTCAGTTATAACGCGGTTGGCTTTCTCGGACCCCAACACCTGAGTTATATTGGAGGATGCCTGTACTACCGAGTCAAGAATTGGCTCATTTAGTAATGGCACTAAAAGAAGAAAAAAAAAACGGAAACAGAATTTGAATTCTGATCATTGGTATTGATGTGCTAATATCAAAAGGAAAGTAATCATTGCAGATTTCCACCCTGTCTGATGTGAGGCTGACGTGCCAGTTTCCATCACAATAATCCATTAGACACAAAGCTCAACAGCAAAAAGAAAAACAAAGTAGACATACTTAGCAATGAGTGACTACTCACAGCCATATGTAAGAAATACACAGATATACAAAAGAAAAGTGTGAATACAAAAATTCCATATAAAAAGTCATATGAAAGTAGTTGTGTAACAGCTTTCTCCTATAGGTTTAAGGCATTTTCAATTATGTTTGTCTATAGGTACCTGAGTGAACATTGTGTGTACAAATGACTGTATATGTAAAGTATACACAATTATAAGTGTTTGCTTGGTGCAGTTCAGGCAGTAACTAAATCAATTTCACTGGCGTCTTCTAATTTTAGCTAAAGAAGTTCCTAACATCAACAGCAATCATCTTACCAGGCAGCAATAGCGGTAGTTATAATATCAGCAAGGCTGATAGCAACCTAGCCCCCTCAATCACATCTACCATAAAGGTCTGGGGTAGGGACAGAACAGGGTGGTGGCAGCGGTGGTGATGAGGATGAGGTTGATGAGAAAGAATAGCTCAAAGGCATGGAAGGGCTATTTTCAGTGCCCACTTCAGCAAGCACTTAATGAGGTAAGTTGGCCTCTCCACTGCCAAGGACTACTGAAAGCAATGATGCTGCAATTTATCTCTTGCATGAAGGTAAGCAGATTTCTATTATAAATAGAGTAATGGTTAGCGAGGTAGTCTAGCCGACCATTACTATAGAGTAATGAATTTGATCCCCACAAGGTGTCCTACACTCGTGGCCATCTGTCAAACTAAGCTTAGTAAAGAATTATATTTACTAGTATACAGTCAAAACATTCCGTTTCCATTCAAATAGTTCTTCAGACGATTGAACTCCTTGTTGTTTGTGTTGTTAACATTTTGGCCGATCCATTCTTCAGCCTTCCTCGGGAGGTAACCTTTATAAAATGAAATTACAAACTTCTGTTTACCCAATCACATTCGGATATTACACCTGAGGAAGGCCGAAGAATGGATCGGCTGAAACATTGCGTTAACAACACAAACAACTTCAATCGTCCAAAGAACTATTTGAATGTTAATGACCCTTCACAAAACTATAGAAAATAACAAATTTACTAAAGTTTTTAATGATTATTTAAGGAAAAAGGGTACTAAAAGCTTCAATGAGTTTTATTCAAGTAAAGCAACATTAAAAAGTTAAGATCATATATAGAGACTTAATAAGATAAATGTCACGGATTCATATAATTACCACAGGAATTAATGGTACATTTCCATTTTCAAACCATTGATGATATAATTAAGTACATGTAGAGTTTATCTTGGCTTCTACTTAACTCTTTCAAGACTAACCTATTAATAATTGAATCAAAATGTCCCAGTAGACTTCTAGAAGAGATCTACATGACATATCCCAG
>VCCN01003428.1:164214-189020 GCA_006491835.1 Architeuthis dux
ACACCACTATCATATTTAGTTATTTTTATTTTTTATTGTTCTCTCATAATATTTATTATTTATCACTTTCATATTTCATATTTTTATCTATCTTTTTGACAGCACTCAATAATCTTTAGCATTTGTTTTTTATTAAAGTATTAATTATGTATATTTGTTTAAGTAAAAAATATTAAATATATTTATTAAGTGAAATAGACATGGTTATTGCTGTTATTAAAAAAGAAATGTCTTGGTTTGTCCTCAAATCTGTTTTACGCGTGGGTGTTTTTGTATACATTCAACTTCCTGTGTTTTTCTGGCCAAGGATTATGTTTTCTTGTATGTAAGATATTTATATCTAAATCTATATATAGAGATTTATGTTGTGTGTATATGTAAGACATGGATTAAACGTATTTTCTACACAGTGGTTATTCTAGTATTAGTTTATATTTAAATTTTTTATACATATTAAAAGTGGTCTATGGTATTTTAAATTAACCCTTTTTTTAATAGATATTTGGAGAAGGTCTACGAATGTGTATGCTAAGGATATGAGTATAAGCTGAAAAAACAAATACATTAAATTATTGTCAGAAGGGTAGAGAGATACCTACTTAAAATGATGTAGCACTGAAGAAAAATCCCCTAAAAACAGCAATGTGTACACTGTACTGTGGGGCTATTTGGCACACTTTTTTAGTTTTCTTTTTTTCAATAACTGGTAGAGTTATTACTGAAATGTTATCAATTATACATCAAACTGTATCATTACCTAAGGCTCTCCAATGGTGATAGGAAAAAAAATCTGATGAAGCTTTACATATAAACAATGGCTGACAAAAACCGAGCCAAATAGCCCCGCAATACGGTAACATCTGTACAGGTTTCCCCCACTATCAGAAAATAAAGTGTTCCTATAAAAACCTTTCGTAAGCCAAAATGGTGTAATGCAGAGAAGCAGTTACCATTAATTTATATGTAAAAAACTTGAGCATTACCAGACTGTCAGAAAATGTCAGTAAACATCTTTTCCATAGTTCTCCTTGATTGTGGAATATTTACTTTTGGAAAATTTCTTGAAATTTGGTTCAACAAGTATTCCAAATGGGCTGTATTTATAATGCTCTATAAAACTGATATAATCTCAACTTAATTAGTTTCAACATTTTGTTTTCTTTTATCTTTTTTCAAAATCTTTATGAAATTAAATTCAACATATGTTGCTAAAATATTTTGGTATCTCAGGGTGTGACAGAAAGTAGAATTTGTAATTTATATATGTATTTCTTTATTTACATATATATACGGATACTGTATATTTATTTATTTATATATGTATAAGGATACGTTATACATATTTATATATGTATTTATTTATTTATATATGTATAAGGATACTGTATACATATTTATATATGTATAAGGATACTGTATATATATTTATATATGTATTTATTTATATATATATAAGGATACTGTATCCTTGAAAAATGTACAAGTACTATGATTTTAGTATAACTACAATACATGGAACTGGTTAGGTTGTCCAGAAAGTAATGGTGCTTTTTTCTTACCCTGCCACTCGTAAACAAAGTAATTTGCAGAACTCAGCCTTTTGGCTAAGATCAAAGTGTAGTATCTGTTCTTCAAAACAGCCATGGCATAGACGTTCAGAGAACCATGGCCCTTCGGGGGTCCTTGTGGCATGCTCGGTATCGTCCTGGGAGAAGTTGCACAGGATATCTTGGCCAGCTGGTTGGGAGGCGGTCACCATTAAGCATGCTCAGGATTCATCCGAGAAGCTTTTGTGATCTCCCCTCCCCCCATATCCAGGTCCTTGTGGCATTTGTCTCAGTGACAGGAATTCTCTCCCCTCAAGGACATGGGATCCCCCTTCCCCCTACTGAATTCGGCACTAAATGACCCACCAAGGGTCGATGTGCCGTTAAACAAATCAATCAAAGCAATTTGCGTGATACAAATAGAGTATAACATGTCATTTTACATAGGGCAGATGTTTAAGTTTTCACATTCTACTATTTCCATCTCTTTACAGGTCAGTTTTCAGCCCCTAACAACAGCATGGTCAAAAGTACTTAATGATTTTGGTTTATAAATAAACTTGGGAAGGAAGAAACTGATCACATGGAAATATATCAATATCTCAAACAATTTTTGTTTCTTATAATGGCTCATAATATCAATGATGCATTTAGTACTGAGACATTTGATGTAAATAGATTGTACAACTACAATAACATAAGAAATGATGTTTATTTCAATTATCAAATTTGATTTTATTACCCTTTTAAAAGCAATAAATGAAAAAATTCAGAAATACAAAATGGCCATTTTTTGATTTTTGGATGAAGATCACATAGAACACCTATATATTCCGAAAGTTTCAGTTTGTCGATCTAAATTCTGAGGTTAAACTTTAATAGTACTGTACTATCAAGGCATCAATCAAGCATTTGGCCAAGGATCGGTTCCTGTTCGCAAAGTATAGCACTAGTTTCAGCGAGGAGATGAGTCTTGATCTCGAATGTTCAGGAAGGAAGCAATCCTTGATGACCACACACTTAAGGAAGCACCTTTTTTTCTTTTTTTTCTTTCTTTCTTTAATCTTTGATTCTTGAAAAAAGCCATTACTTTCTTATGGAACTATTAATCCCCAACAATTCATGGCAGTGAATCACAGAACATTCATCCCAACAATTCATAGCCATGGAAAATTCATCTGACTTGAATTTTGTATATAGAAATTTTTATTATACTTCTAATATCAGCTCAGTAAAAAAATGTAGTGTTGAAACTTATTACCTTCATTCACAATTGTTGGAGATGAATATTCCGTAACCCACTGCCATAAATTGTTCAGGATGAATCGTATATGGCTATGAATTGTTGGGGATGAATCATTATGTGGCTATGAATTGTTGGGGATGAATTGTATATGGCTATGAATTATTGGAGATGAATCGTATATGGCTATGAATTGTTGGGGACAAATTAAAATATGGCCATGAACTGTTGGGGATGAACTCACCAGATCCCGATCTTTAAATTACTATATTTTTCAGCGTCGAGGCTGCTCTAGCCTCAAAGACACACCCCAAATTTGACTTGCAAAATTTTGGAAAAAAAGGAATAAACATAAAATTAAAGTCTCAGCACTTTTACCTACCCCACCCAGATGTTTTGTGGGTTGTTTAGCAACATGTAGATCATCTTGACCACTTATAGTCTGCATTTTTTCTTTTTTTCTTACAATAAGTTTACACCTAGCCTACCAGTAATTACCCATTAGCCACACCTACACTGCAATACTCCAGTTCCACAATTCAATCTTTGGCTGAGCAGTGGTTTTTACCTTCACTGGAATATCTGTATCACGATTACAAATAATAATAATATCTGTATTTAGAATAGAAAGCACAATATTTATGCAGATTGTTTATACTGGCAACAATTACCATGAGTTAATGGCTTGGTTTTGCATTCCATATTGTCTCAATGCATTGAAGTGGCAGGTCTTCAGCTGGTACACCATATTGATTATTACAGCTTTTTCAGTTCATTCAAAAAAGTGTTTTTTCAAGTTTATTGATTTTAATATTTAATAAGCTTTTCTGAAGTTGACATATCAGTGAACTGATAACCTATAACAGATTGCCAAGTAACATATGCAGTATACAATGCCCAGCCAGGTTTCGGCAGAAAAGTTCTTGGCTAACAGTGGCTCAGTGCAGGCAAAAACTTTAACTTCTTTTGTCACTTAATAATGTTTTCTTGAAGTCAGGGTCGTTTGAGAAAAGTGAAAATATCGGTAATATTGAATTGATATACAACACCCAAATTACTACTACTCTGCTGGCTCAACTACTGTAGTATACTAATACAGGAATTAACTGTTGTGATTATGTATATTAGAAACCGACAACCAAAACTGTCAACATAGGTTTCTTCAGTTTTTCAGTGGGTCTAGCAAGCTGGCTATCTATGTACGTGTCATGTGTATAAACCACTTCAATGGAGCTAGTGGGCTGAAAATTTAAACATTTATTCTTTATGTCTAGAAAAAATGCTTTTTTGTTTTTTGAAAATTCCCCCCCAAAATAGATTTTTTAATGGAGGTTTAATTTACAATGTAAGTTCATGTTAAATTGGTCCATACTTGTTTTTTGAAAATTCGGACATTTTAGTGTTCCTACAAAAGGTGAAAGAAGTAACTTATTCATTGATCACCCCCAACCCACACATGGCATCCGGCCAAAAGACCTTGGTAACATGATGGGTTTTTGACGCCAGGAAATATGGTAAAATTGTAGAGTTTGCAATCTTTTTTTCCTGACATGGCTTTATAACCAAAATTTCAACAAATAGTGCTCAAGTTCATTTTTACATATATACATTTAGGTTAGCTATGGATTAACTCTAACATCTATATCATTTTAAAGTTTAAAGAGTTAAGGGAAAACAGGAGATGTAATAATCTTAATCTGACCCAGTTGGTAGTATTGAGTGAAAAGCTTTACCTGTATAAATCCTAATCTAAAGTTCTGGTTAGTGACAAAACAGAAACCGTCGCATTTGGAAAAAGAGGTAATCAATAAATAAGTTTATTCTCTCGCCATTTGTTGGGGGTGGATTTAAAAAAAAAAAAAAAAAAAAAAAAAAAAAAAAAAAAGAATTTTTTCAAGACATAAGGAGTAAATGTTTAAATTTTAAATCCTCTAATTCCATTGGTGCAGCCTGTATGAACAACACATATTTCCAGCCAGACCTACTTAAATACTGAAGAAACCTATTTTGACAGTTTTGGTTGATGGTTTCTAATAGCAGTGGAGACTATATGGGTCATATCCAGCAAGAAAATCCTGTTGTATGTAAATAGCAAATGAATGTACCGGAGTGTGTTGATAGATCAATGTTAAACTGCATTTTTCTATAAAAAGGGGTCCAGGTGCAGAGGTAACTAACCCTCCACTTTGTATCAGACACAGCCAGAAAAATGAATGTACTCAAAATAGAATTAGAGACAACAGATTTAGATCTAATGGATAAAATCAATCATCTTAACCATACGAGCAGCGTTCATGGTACTAACACTTGAGAGACTTAATGAATGGAGAGAGAGGCCTTGAAATTAGGTAATGCTTTCAAGTTTGGTTTCTAATTGGTCAATTTAAGGACAAATTCTTCCTCTGAGCAAAACGGTTACTTTGACACTTTGTGAGTTACAGGATAAAAGTTCAGACCAGAGCTTTCCAAACCTTCTGCATTAGCGACACTTTTTTAAAATAAAACTTTTTGCGACACATTACTTAAGTTTTGTTAGCCAAGCCAAATATAGGTCATCCCAGCAGTTCAAGATATACAATATTATACTTAATTTCGCAACACACCTAAAGCGTCGCGACACAGTTTGGAAAGCTTTGGTTTAGACTGAAATCTTACAACCAAGAAATGACATCCAGAAATTTGAATTCATATGAAATTATTCAAAATTGTTCACATCCATGAAGAAATAAAGAATTTATAAGACAAGATATGAATGCTATAAAGGAAAACAATCTCAAAGGTATTAGGTTGTTACATATGAATCATTTTTTTGAATAATAAGATCAAAATATGACCCATTTGAAGCAATAACCTTTTTCCAATGATCCTCTAATAATATGCTATCTCTATAGAATTCTTTAGGTTTAGTGGTCACAAATTCAGTAAAAGCACAAATTATGGCTTCCCTACTATTGAACCTTTTATTACGGATATGAAGTTCAAAATGATTGAAAAGATGATTATCTGTGGGAGAAATGTCAGGTGAATATGGAGGATGTTGCAAGACTTCATATCCCAAGCTTAGACACAGTCAGGTGACAGATATGTGGCTTAGCACTGTCATAGAGCATTTCATTCAGTTCATGTGGGATCCTTTTCCCCACTTTTTAACCTTTCCCATTGTCTTTAGCCGATGTGATGTAGATGCTGTTGAAACCCTAGTCTCCAGAAAGTGCTCAAACCATTGTTTGTGGGTCGATCGCCACTGCTGTTGATCTTTTATAGTTTAGTCTTCCATATCGAGTCCCCATACAGTTTTTTTTAATTTAACTCTCATTAAAGGGTTGCTATGCCCTCGTGTCAGTTTAAGATTACTATAATTCACCAAATGTCTTTTTTGCATCTGTCATTGCATAATTCAAGGATGGCTAGAGCTATGGCCACCAAAGTTTCTGGGGTTACTAATGGGACTGCAAAACATGTTTTAGCATATACATTTTTTGAAAATTTAAAGAATCTTTTTGGCCTAGGTCGGGAACTTTCCAATAGCCACTCGTATACCGTTTTGCATGCAAGTGTCTGGTTAGATTCCTTCCATTCTTTACAAACCAACGTGGAGAAATGTATACAAGAACTTATTGACATTTAGGAGGATTTTTACCCAAAGTGGTGCCCTATTATTTTTGTACATATGTATTGAATTGGAAACTGAATATGTATTGAATTGGAAACTGAATATGTATTGAATTGGAAACTGAATATGTATTGAATTGGAAACTGAATATGTACTGAATTGGAAACTGAATATGTATTGAATTGGAAACTGAATATGTATTGAATTGGAAATATACTCACATACATAAATTTCTACAAAAAAGAGGTTTCCAAAAACTTTACAATTTTTATTCTTCCTTGACAAAGCTTAACATCACAATTTACAAGTGAAGTGATTAAGAGTTAAAGACTTAAAGAGGATTATCAATAGAAAAGTAAGATCTTAAGTAGCTTATGGAAGTTGCACTAATGCTTCTGTCAAAGTAGTAATTATTCAATCAGTAATAGATTTAATACGATAATTTATAATGGCCAAACAAAGAAACGCTAGAGAGGAGAACTTCAATCAATGCCTTCAAACTAATTCCATTTAAGAGAAGGCTACTGTTAACGAGACTGAGCAAACGCTGCTCCATGGAGGACACCAGTGCGCTCTCCTAGGAGCTACCATACTCGTATCGGGTTGCAGCAATCATCAGTCTTCATTTGCGAGGATCAGGGGAGGATTTCTCTCCTCCGCCTGCGCTGGTTGTTTTTTAAAGGGGAGATCAGTTAGTGCATACCGAGTCCACTTCTTCCTCAGTAGCCCAGCAGGCGGCCAAGGCGACTGCCAAGCTTTAAGTTTTAAAAAAATCTTTTTAGAGTATCCCTCTCTTAAATGGACTGCCTTTCAGAGCTGAGGGTAATGCGGAATTAGTTTAACTGTTAGCTGAAAAATGGAATTGGTGAACAGAACTCAAATTCGAGCTGAGGTAGTTTGTGATTACTTCACACTAATGCCCTTGGGAAAGGCATGTATCCACTTTCCGCCTCCCAGCAATGGACAAAAAAAAAAAAAAAAAAAAAGATTGACTACACAATTAAAAAATAACTACTAAGATAAAATGTCAGATAAGATGGAAATTTTTATTAAGCTTGCATTTTTTTCCCTTCTTCACAAGATTCCTATTTATCACTGTTGTACTTGATTTGATGAATTAGAGTTCATCAAGTCAAGTACAGTGATAAATAGGGATCTTGTGAAGAAGGAAAAATATGCAAGTTTAATGAAATTTCTATCAAAAGACATAATCATAGAGATAAGTTTGTTGAGTAAACAGACATTGTAAGAAATCTGAAATTCACAGGGGAAACTAAATAAAACTCGAACCCGAGTACCTTTGCCTAAGGGCCCACTACTAGAAATGCCAATTATGTCCTTTGGGGGTAAGAAACAATAATGTTTTTCTACAAAGTGCGCTGGTTCAGAAGATAAACACTGGATGTGGGTGGCAAGCATTCTTTTGGAAACACGGTTACTTTTGAGAAAGTTAAGGGAAAACAGTTCTATTGTGAGAGATAGAGAAATTGATAATGGTGCAGTAGGAGACAATACAATGAAAAGTGGAGAGAGATGATGTGGTTGGACCTGTGGAAGTGTCAGTGTTTAATTTAAGTGGCATTTGAGTAAAGAAAATGTTTATTGAAAACATTCATTCACTTGACCTGTTTGTCAAGTGTCCAAGGCTGTTAGCCGGGCCAGCAACAAAGGGTCAATCCTGGGTCTTTGCCCCCACCACCTCTCCCCAGCAACTGACTGGCTTTTCAGTCAAGGAGTTTTCTTAACACAAAACAAAATTCTCCAGGGAAAGAGGAGAAAAAAAAATCAATAGATGAATTCAAGTTGACATGGTTAGCATTCAAGTGTTTATATAGTTCGGGATTTTTAGCAGAGACCCATGTGGGGTAATGATAGGATTGGATTGAGAGTGACAGGCTTTAACCAGACATCAACGCACATGAATATGGCTCAAAGATAGAGCGAAGGACTGATAGCTGAAAGGTCTGGGATTACTCCTAAAATAGTACCATACATGCCGGGACCATAAGACGAATGGTTTACCAGGGTATTTGGAGGACTACTGTTCATTGCAACGTATCCAAGCCCCAATAACTGTCCTTATCAAGCTTTGGGAGACAGCCACCTAGTCATAATACCAGTGCATTAAAAAAAAAAACAAAAAAAAAACACACCTCTATCTGTTACATTCGTTACAATTTCATTCATCAGAATGAAAAATTTGCTTTAAATAATACTTTTCAAATTTATCTTCAAACACCAAGACTGGTTATCAGAGAGTTTCTTTTCAATCACCCTGTATATTATTAAATATAAGATCAAGTGAACAAAGTGATCCAAAGTGTCCAAATTAAAATCTTAATATGGAATCTGATGGAAAAAAAGTTATTGGAAAGACATGGGCAGAAGTTGAGTACTTCACATTTACGACTAGGGACCTTACTGTAGTTACAGCTACAGTAAGGTCCCTAGTCAAATCCTTTCTAATCAGGACAACAAGTCAAAATCACTACTAGTCAAGAGGAAAGAGGAACTACATTGATTAATGTTTAGTGCATACCAGGAGAAAAACAAAATCTCTCCCCTCCTGCTCATAATTTGTATAATTGTCAAACTCCAGTCGAAGTCAGAGGCTTGAGTTGAACACAATTTAATAAAAAAGGAAAACAAATTTCAAACCAAAAGTACTTGTGGTTCGGTGGACGGTAATGTGCTCATTTCACAGGCCATTGAGAATGAGTTTGATCCTTAGTCAGTGCTCTTGAAATAAAGCTTTATGCCAGAGTCAGATTTTTCAAATACCTAAATTCCTAACCAAGATAAGTCTTTCTTCAATCTAAAATTTGAATCATTTCCATTACCCATACGTTACATATAAGTATTAATATAGCCCCACATATATTAATGTCAGATCCTTCAAGCAGAAGAACAAAAGATACCAACACTTTTAGAGATAATCTGGTTACAGACAAATATGTAGTCAAATGAAAGAAAAAGAAAAAAAAATCTTCCTTAATATGTAATAAGAACACACAACATGAGAGCATATCAAGAAGCTTCAAGCACAAGAATCTACAGGAGTTCGACATCACTTCTTCTCATCCATAATTACCAGTCTGTGGAACAGTCTCAGTGAGAAAATGGCCACTTCCAGAAATATAAATACTTTCAAAAGTAATCTAAAAAAAAAAAAAAAAAAAAAAAAAAAAAAAAAAAAAAAAAAAAAAAAAATGACATTGTCCACAATATGTTTACCTATAAATTCAGTTATTAATTATCTCAAAATCCACTAATGAACTGACAACTAAAAATCACCAGCAAGCAAAAGAACCAAGATCTGTAGACTGGTATGATAAACCTTTCTGCTGGGTTTATATTTACCAGAAACAGAGGCAAATCCAATACATTGCACATATTCTTAAGATGGCCCCACCGTCATATGACAGTGTTTCAATGTTGGCAATATACTTTTGCCATTGTGGGTAATATCAGGTTTTGTCATTGTTGGTCATCCATACTTCAGCTGTCCCATGAGACACTCATAAATTTAAGCGGGTTTTCATCATATGGGTATGGAAAACTGACTCAATAGCCACTTGAACTGAGTTGACAGGTAACAGACCCCTACTGTAAACACTTAAGTAATAATTAAATTAAGTGATTTATATTAAATTCTAGTATAACAGCTACTTTATTTTTGTAAGGGTTTAAATGTTTTAATTTTTCTGTCAGCAGACATCAATCATGGTGTAATCAATATTAATTTTAGATGACAAAAATTGACATTAGAAACAGTTTTTAATTCTGCTTTAAGTACGCAATGGTAATTTCTTTTTTTACGACAAACATTCCGTTATTGTCTGGCAATTAAACCAAAATTAAATCTTCAAAGAAGATATTTAAATTATTTCAATATGTTTAAAAATGTTCATTTAAACAACAGATATTCATTTTAGAACATAATCTCCTTCCTTGTCAATGCACTTAACCCAAGGCTTATCCATTAATCAAGTAGATCGAATAATGTGCAGTTAAAATTTCAGTTACGTCTCAGTGAATTAATTGCCACTTCCAAAAATATAAATACTTTCAAAAGTAATCTAAAAAATTTTAAAAAATGACATTGTCCACAATATGTTTATCTATAAATTCAGTTATTAATTATCTCAAAATCCACTAATGAACTGACAACTAAATCACGAGCAAGCAAAAGAACCAAGGATCTGTAGATTGGTATGATAAACCTTTTTGCTGGGTTTATATCTACCAGAAATAGGGCTAATGAGGTATTAGAGGTAATAATAAAGAAATTAACAAAACCATTCCAACTTTTGTTTGAAGAATCAAATCTCTTCTCAATGTTTTGGCCTATCCATTCTTCAGCCCTCATCAGGTGTATAAATCAAGAAAGGATGTAGGCCTTTTTTTCTCCAGGCGAAGAAGAATTGTGGCCATTTTAGAGCACTGGTGTAAATTTACCAATTTGTATCCTTTTTATTACCTCAAAGGCAGTCATTAATGCAGATGAAGCATTCCCACAGTAAAGTAAAAACTAAAAAATATTTCCGTAATAAGCTAATATTTCCTACAAGAAACGTTTTTGTTTTAGTAGATACTCCAAACTGATTTTTGATAGGTCAGACATATAAACTGTTTATTTCATTGTCTAGATCTAGTTATCCAGATTCCATTGATATACATTTTATCAAAAAATGTGGAACGGTTCCGGAGATATGAACTTTTGAATATTTTTGTGCCAAATTGAAAAAGCATAAAACATGGATTTTGACGGCTCAGTACGCTTGATTTATGTTATGAACATTGCCAAATCTTTTTTTACACTGTTCCTTATAGTATAGATAACAAGACTGATTTTTCTTTCAGATTCAGAAATGAACAAATAATGGCTGGTTCAGTGGTTCATGAAATCGGCCAAACTTCAATTTCTCCACTTTGCACTTAAAATTGTGAATGTTATTTCAGATAATTCAAAAGCATTTTTAAAACTATATTTCAGCTCCTATTTATGCTACATGGATGGTTTTGGTGTCATTGGAATCTTAAAAAGATATGTTGTCTGGCAAGGTGTCTAGGTGTATATCTGAAATGCTGAAAATAAATCTCTTGTTTTATATTAAAAAAAAAAAGAAATGTTTCATCCTTAAAACATATGAAAGGAAATATTTGAAAGCTTTTAGTTCTTAAACTTGAATTTTGATGTAAATTGCCTAGAACTAATGGTAAAATGGGGATAATTTCAATCAGGAGTTATTTCCCTTGATAATTCCCCTTCAAAAATGTTATGAATTTAAGTGTTAAAGTGGGCAATATAGAAAACATTGTCATCTCAAATTTCTTGAAAGAAAGTGAAAGGAGCATGCAGTTTTTTCATCTGGTTCATTTTCTTTTATATCAGATGGGGAAAAACAAAAAGCAGCCAAAATAAACAAACTTTAATATCCTTTTGCAGCTGAGAGAGAAATTCTATTGAAATTTAATTGATAATCAATACTCTAATGACAGGTTGCTATAGCAATCATCTTATTACTATTTTACCAACATTACTATCTAAGAATTAAACACTCTCTCTCTCTCTCTCACACATTCATATATATGAGTGTGTGTATAATGATGTATCAGTTTCTTCTCTCTTTGATAACACACGCATTTGTATGTGCATATGTGGACTAGTGATGCTCTAGGCATATGTGATATATTTCCCTTGATATCTGATAACATATAAACACACACACTTTTGTGTATATATATCAGACCCCTCCTTGAAACAAAATCCCCACCTACTAGAAAGAATAGGAAAAAGAAAACTGACGCCATTCCATTATGTACAACCTGTTGGCTATCCAAGACCACAGACATTACATTCTTCAGTTCAAACCTTAGGATTTCACTGGGTGAAGGCGGAAGATTAAGATTTATGACCTCCCAGAGCAGCCGTCCCAGGACCACATCAGACATCTATCAATTAACATTCAGACCTCTTGAAAAGAAGATCAAACCGGTTGAGGTCCAGAACCTAACATCTTATTCTATATAATATTGGATATTATTAAATACCTAAAAAACTTCCAACCAGTGTGGCTTTTCCTTACTTTTTACCCGTTTTCTGAAATGTGTGTGTATGCACGCGTACACACACACATACACTCACAATACAAATGTGTGCATGTATACATAATCAAATCTGTGGAAAAAAATTAAAGAAACCAAAGCATGTTCAGTTTCTGATAACTTCATGGCAAAGCAGATGCATTTCTTTAAGTTGCTTTCAAGCTAGATTCTTAGCATGTCCTTGGATAGCTTTACATTTATTTAGTTTCTTGGAGACAACACTATAAACAACAAACAAAACAAAATCTCAAACTCCATATATAGTAGTGCATTTACCCTCCTCCCAGCCCCATCAAAATCTAAATATTTCTCATAATCATAATTTTCTCGACAAAGCATTTGAACAATTTAATTCCACCAGATTTAAGGGCTGGAAATGGAGGTTATTTCAACAATTCCATCAAAAGATATAAATTACAGAAATCCCCCCATTCCCAAGATCTTAGGAGGAGAAGTGGGAAGTGTCTAACATTTTGAGACAGAAATGTACCAGATTGGAGCAGAAATCTACACAAAAGAGATTAATGAATCAAGCAAAGTAATTTTATTTTGGTAAAGTGGTAGAATTTAATTAAATTGCATGGTTCAAAGTAAAGCTAGTTTGACTACAATCGACCAATAATAAATAAAGTTATTACCAATAAGGAGTTTCTTTTCACTCACCATGTATATTATTAAATATAAGATCAAGTGAACAAAGTAATCCAAAGTGTCCAAATTAAAATCTTAATATGGAATCCAATGGAAAAAAAGGTTATTGGAAAGACATGGGCAGAAGTTTAGTACTTCACTTAATAAACCAAAATATTTTAGCCATGCAATAAAATGAACAAGGATTTTAAAAATATTTTGATTTAACATTTATCTTCATTGTCATGTATTAGGTTTCAATGAAAACTGTCAATTTTACACACCCAGAGTCAGACAACCCTACAAGTTTTGTATTATTAATCACTACTACCCACAACACTGGTTTATTGCTGGATTTAGGTTATTCATGTGTTCTCACATTTATGTATCTGGAGTTTGCCCAGCCCTAACCGTTCATAGTAGAAACTTGAAATGTTATATATGCTAAATTGGTCGCTAGTTTGTGTCTGGCTTGTTTTTTTAGTGATCACAGCCCAACAAAAGGCGAGAGAGGTAACTTATTCATTGATCACCCCCTTTTCCAATTTTTTAATTGATCACCCGAACACATTATCATTGTTGTTGTTAATAAGCATATTGATCATAATTAGGCTTAGGCTTCCTGGGGTCTCATAAGATATAAATGCAGACAAGAATCTCTCAAGTAATTGATCACCCCCCCCCCCCAACATGGCATGCTGCCAAAAGACGCAGCATATATGGGTGGCCGTGATTCATAATTTCCCTTGGAATGCTAGTTTAATCTTTTTTTTTGTCAAGTTGTGCAATCTTGTGTCCAAAAGCTACCAGAGATATCCCTAAACCTAACGTGTCCCTTATCAAAATATTAACGTTGAAGGGCTCCAAAATTTCTCTTTTAAAGTAAACAATTCCAAAAGTTTGAAATAATTGGGGGCTGCAGAACTTCCTCTTTACATTGCTAACAAAACTTTGGATTCTCTTTAAATTATTTTAACTTGTTCCCATGAAACAGATGTTTTGTATAAAGCTCATCAGTGCCTAAAACAACAACCTAATTTTTCTTATAAAAGATCAACATGTGAAAACTAGTTATATTTAGCCAAGTTTAGTAGTTAATGTCAAACACTTAATACTTGAGAGATTCTTGTCTGCATTTATGTCTTATGAGACTCCAGGAAGCATAAGCCAAATTATGATCAATATGCTTATTAACAACAACGTGTTGGGGGTGATCAATTAAAAAATTGGAAAAAAGGGTGATCAATGAATAAGTTACTTATCTCATCTTTTGTTGGGTGGTGATCACTAAAAAAGTCTGAATTTTCAAAAAAAACAAACAAAAAAAAACAAGCATGAATGCTGCCGGACACAAACTAAGGGACTAATCTCGTATAAACTTACATTGCTATTTGACCCCCCACCCCACTAAAAGCCTATTTATGGGGTTGATTTAAAAAAGAAAAAAAAGTTTCTAGACATAACAAGGAGTAATTATTTAAATTTTCAGCCCTCTAGCGCCATTGTTGCGGCATGTACATGTGTTACATAGCCAGCCAGCCAGCCAGCCAGCCAAACTTAAAAACTGAAGAAACCTATGTTGACAGTTTTCTTATTATGGAGGGTCATGATTGGCGTGATCAAAGGACATATCTCATATATTTGGTAAAATGACATGATTAAAAGGAAGACACAGCATGTAACCAACTAAGTAAATCTCACTAATCACAGGACAAATGCACGCTGTGGAATCAGGTGACCAACTAAGCACACTTCATGCTGATGTGGATTTGACCATGAAATGCATATACAAAACGACCAGCAAGTATTCCCCAGATTGAGAGCATTTTGAAAGCAGGTTCTTTTCACCTGTCTTTTGAGCAAGCAGCGCTTCAATTAACAAATACTTACCTGAAGAAGAAAAAAAAAAATCTTAATCTATTTTTGGTGCAAAATGACTATCACTTATTGCAACACTTTATTCTTAGAAAATGGGAAATTAGTTTTAAATCAGAGCAAAGAGACCCCCCCTCCCCCGGGAGTGCTTGTTAAATGTGAAATACTCACAGATTATAAATATCAACCTTCAAATGTTTATCTACACTCAGGTGTGAATCTCTCAACAGATGGCAGCAGTATATGTTTGTTTACATTCGAAACAGATGACAGTCGGCTGTGTTTCTTATGGAATTGAAGCTTCTCAAATTTTCACTTCTGCCCTGTTAGAAACCGTCAATCAAAACTACCAACATCACCATCACCCGCCCTAAGTTGCTTCAGTTTTTAAGCTGGTCTGTCTGGCTGGCTGGCTATCTACGTACAGGCCGTACCAATGGAGCTAGAGGACTGAAAATTTAAACATTTACTCCTTATATTTTCTATAGTTTTGAGAAGGGTCATTAATATTCAAATTTTTCCTCGGACGATTGAACTCCTTGTTATTTAAATGCATTAGCCAGACAAGTGCAGATTTCAACCCGATGTGGCTTCCACTTCTCAACAAATCTAAACCCGTCAAGACAAAGGCACAGAAACACCCGGGCCATGTGCTATAAGGGCTACCCCCTTTAAACATAACTTCTGTTTAACCTATCACACTCGGATTTTACACCTGAAGAAGGCCGAAGAATGGATTGGCAGAAACATTGTGTTTACAACACAAATAACAATGAGTTCAATAGTCCGAAGAACCATTTGAATATTTACTCCTTATGTCTAGAAAAAAAAAAAAGTTTTTGTTTTTTTTGTTTTTGGGGGAAAATTCTCCCTAAATAGATTTGGGTGGAGGGGGTTAATTTGCAATGTAAGTTTATGCTAAATTGGTCCCTTAGTTTGTGTCTGGCAGCATTTACGCTTGTTTTTTTAAAAAAAAAATCAAACTTTTTCTAGTGATCACTGCTCAACAAAAGTTCAGAAGTAACTTATTCCAATTGTTTTAATTGATCACCCCAACATGGCATGTTGCGAAAAGACATTAGTCGCATGACGGTTTCTATTGAGTGACTAACCAGACCAGTTTCTTATGGAACTGAAGCTTCTCAAATGTTCACTTCTGCCCATGTCTATCCTGTCTAGCTTAATCTTCCAAAAATGAAGGCTTACGGAATTGACAAGAATAACCTTATAAACAGATGCCATAGAATCAAGGGCTCCAGATGTGGCAAATGTGACTTCTTACCTGAAAGTAAAAATGAAAGCTTAAATAAAAAAAAAAATCTCTAAACTTATTTGGGTCTGACAGTTATCAGGACAGAGAATGGAATTTGCAAACAGATTGATTGATTGTTTTGTTTAACGGTACATTGACCCTTGGTGGGTCATTTAGTGCCGGATTCAGTCCTCATGACTAGAGACTTGAGGGGGGAGAATCTCGAATCCCAAAAGCTTCTCAGGACGAATCCTGAGCATGTTAATGGTGATCGCCTCCCGACCGGTTGACCAAGATATCCTGTGCAACTTCTCCCAGGACGATTCCTGAGCAAGCCACAAGGACGCCCGAAGGGCCGTGGTTCTCTGAACTTTAAAGCCATGGCGGTTTCTAAGAACAGATACTACACTTTGATCTTAGCCAAAAGGCTGCAAAGCGATCCTCGGCAAACAGAGTTCAAACTTTGGCCAGGACAGTTTGTGTTCACTTCCCACTAATGCCCTTGCGAAATGATTACGAGAAAGAAACTCAGAGAAATACTAGTGTAGAAGGTCAGTTTGGCCCAGTCCTAGAGCAATAGACTGGTTGGAGGTTATATGACGAGTTTTGGACACTTATTATGAAAAAATAAGGATTTAATAGTATTTGAATTTCTTTAGATAAAGCATTGACAATCATTAATTTTTTACTATTAGGTATTTGTTTCAATTAAAAAATTTTTTAAAAATAACTAGTATTCCAAGGGAAATTATGAATCACCACCACCCATATATGCTGTGTTGGAGGGAGTGATCAATTAAAAAGTTTGGCTGTGATCACTAAAAGAAAGTTTGAATTTTCAAAAAACAAGCAGGCACAACCTAGTGACCAATTTAGCATAAACTTGCATTGAAAATTTACCCCGCCCTCCCACTAGAACCCTATTTTGGAGGGGAATTTTCAAAAAACAAAAAAGGCATTTTCTCTACTCATTGAGGGGAGTGTGTGTAGAAAATACTATGAGCGGTTAGGGGTGAGCGAAGTCCAGATGGATAGATACATACATATAAATGTGAGAACACATGAATAACCTAAACCTTTGGTAGTGGTGATTAAAAAGTAACAAAAATAAGATGGAAGAAAAGATTAATAACAATGCTTCATGTGAGAAATTCAAATAATATTACAACAAATACAACTAGCATTTGTAAACAAAGATGGCGATGTATCAGACATTTAGGGAAAGGACTAAATGCTATATGCTGAGATTTAAATTACTCTAACCAGTTGGCCTTCGTAGCCTATCAGAAAGGCAGGCTTCGGAGAATAGGGGATGCGAGTTTGGTGGTCTTGTTCATTATTTCCAATCCATGCTACTTACTGACAATTGTGAAATGACGATCCGGGAGTTGCGATAAGAAGCAACTGAAATTACAATGAAAGAAATACTAGCAAAAAAATTTATAAGTGAAGTTTAATTTCATACTTGAGCAAAATATTTACAATCTCTATGTTTACTCGGCCTTGTCGGCTGGGGCCTAGAATATGCAGACTGCATCCCCTGCAGAGGGGCCATTTGTTTTGGCACCAAAGTCGCAAGACTCTAGTTCAGGAAAAGTAACCTTTCAAAGTCGCAAAAAATAAATAAATAAAATAAAATAACCGTTCACCCAAGTCGCAAGACTATTTATAAAAAAAACAAAACCTTTCACCAAAGTCGCAAGACTTTATTTTGGGGAATTTAAAACTGATTTCGGCATTAAATGAGCCATCAAGGGTTGATATGCCGCCAAACAAAATCAATCTATGTTTACTTTCTTTAATGTGTGTTAACAATGATGGGATTTTAGTCTGTAAATCATTTTCAATGTACCAATCTTTTTGTATAGACAAACTATATAATGAACATGGGCAATCTTTGCATTAACGCACATTGGTGTTTGGCCATTTTGAATGGCTACATGTGGCTAGATTTCTCAAAAAATATAATATGCTAAAATTGGGTAGATTTCATTTTGTACGCTCCTAAAACTTATACAAAGGCTAAAAAAATTTTTTTTAAATAGATATACAATATATTGATCAGATATTAATGTTCAAATAACGTTTCTCGATCTAAATGTACCATTCTTTATATTTATAGAGAAATATTTTATTTATAAATTTTAGAGCCTTTGTATAAGCTTTTGGAGCATATACAGCTACCTACCCAATTTTAGCCATTCTTTTATGAATATAGCCACTTTTAGCCATTCAAAATGGCCATTCTCCAAAGTGCTTTATTGCAAAGATTGCCTGAACAAGTTTATCATTTCAAACATCTTATAATTGTTTCTGTGGTCTAGTTTAATCTCCATAGGGCAATGCACTGATTAGAAGAGTTAATAACTACATATTTAGCATAGGAAGCAGCTAATCCCATGCACACATCCTGATTAGAATTTGGACAATCTCAAACAGATGTATAATCTGGAGACAAGCCAACAGATGTATAGTTTGGAGACAAGCCAACAGATGGGAATGTGTGCCAATAATATTCATTTTAAATCAGTTGTGTATAATTATTCAGCTTCTATGAAATATTACAAAACAAAATCTTTTTTTTTAACCACTACAAATTTGAAATACCAATTCATCCACTTCACTTAGTACATTGCAAACAAATTTTACAACTAGTAAAATACTCGTTGCTTTGTTAACAGTATACCTAGGGGTGGAAATCTAAAGTATTGTGGGATCTGAAAAAACTCATTTGTTGCCTGAAGTGACCATCCCCAGCATTTTGACCAAATCTTACACTAACAGACACTCGATACCGAGTTCAATTCCACCTCATTTTACTTTTTCTTTTCTTGACGGCCGAGTTCAGCCATTCTCCTTTAGCAAATATCTTTGTTTCACCTCCTACCCTTTTGCAAACCCCTACCTTTCTTCTTTCTTGCAGGTCTTTGTGTTGTGATTCCATTCTCAGAACCTCTCCGCCCATCCCTTTCAATGTAAAATTTTCATCTTTAAAGTGTGACAGATGGATGAGCACGGTTATTATAACGTAGATATAATGTAGACAAGAATAAAGTACATTTTGTTTTTTTTATTTTTATTAGATGAAGTATTCTAAATCATTATTATTCTAAATTTCTATGACTACTTTTTACCTTCACCCTAATTTTAGTATTGTGGGTTCGAATCCCACCTGAGGCTTATTCTTTATTTTCTGATCAACGCTATTTGCTCACTGCCAGAGGTTGAGGAAAAAGCTGCAATAAAAAGCAACTAATCAAATTAAGATGAAGTTAAAAAGTAACTATGAAAATGAAAAATATTTTTTTATTCAGTGTTCTAGGTGTTATAAATCTTAAAATTCTAAGACTTCAAAATTAACATCTTTATGAACATAGGTAAAAGGTAGTCATAAAATGTGGTGGTGATGATGATGATGATGATAATTCAAGTTTGCCAATACATATATTTTGTGATTTGTGTCAAGCCCCTTTTTTGGAGGGTGTCAACACGCTCACTTCATCAGGGCTAATGCAAGAATACATCCTCTGCTGCTAGAATCCTCTTTTTCCGTGGGGAGGTCACTTATTGCCTTTGACATTTCTGTAGGGGTAGGGTAACTAAACTAGTTTGGAGGCACCTCTGTCCCCAACACAGCTGTCAATAAGACAACACCTGAGGAGGAGGAGGGGGGCAGGGTTTACAGACTGAAAAGTGGCAACAACTTCAAAAATTGCGAAGAAAAGGAATGCATGAAAATGAACCCATAATTAAACTAGAAATGCTTTGTAGAGATCACCAGATGCAGCTTTTAATTTGCATACACAAAGACTAATTTGCATTTGTACACACATAACCCTCTTAAATTACATTTACTTTCTATACCTGACGAAGGCATGTCAAATAACTGTGGGGGTTAGACGATTTTTAACCATTTGATCCTGATGATAAAATATAACAAATTCTTTTTCACCGACTTTCTTACAACTCCTACCTTATTATTAGCATATTTTGTTTTCAAGAAAGAATTGATGTAATACTACATAATTTTCAATGCAAATACTTGACAGAAACATTTTGATTTATTGCTGGTCTCCACAAGTTACAATTGGAAGGTTTATTTTTAATTTAATTTCTGTCTTGACTAGAACAAACTATAGTTGGTATTGTATAGTTCAGTTTATTATTGGGCAATGGATAACAGCCATATATCCCAGGTTAGAAAGTAAGATCTTAGATAATTGTTTCATATGAAAAAGACACATTCAAATGGTTCTTCGGACGTTTTAACTCCTTGTTGTTTGTGTTGTTAACACAATGTTTCGGCCGATCTTCTTCAGGTGTAAAATCAGAGTATGATGGGATAAACAGATTAGCCGAAATGTGTTAACAACACAAACAACAAGAAGGAGTTCAATCGTCTGAAGAACCATTTGAATGTTAATGATCCTTCTCAAAACTATAGAACAACACAAACAACAAGGAGGAGTTCAATTGTTCGAAGAACAATTTGAATGTTAATGACCCTTCTCAAAACTATAGAACAAGACAATTTTCTTAAAGTCTTCTTTAGTTTGATATGACCATTATAAAGCATTGTCCATAAAACCATACTCAAGAGTTCAAAGCGGAGAACAAAAATTTAAACCTTACAGAATAAACAGACCCAACCATTAATTTGTGCTTATAGAGTAAATATAATTCCAGCATTAAAACTCACTAACTGCGAATGACGGAAATTTCCGCCACTGCAGTTTGAGGACTAACCCAATAAAACTCAATAAAATTCCTCTGAGTCGGGGCTTTTATCTTGCAATGGATGAATTTCCGTCATTGCAGTTCTTTGGCTAACTCAATTCTATCTGTGAGTCAGGGCTTTTATCTTACAATGGATAACTTACACTTTGCCACCCGCCTCCACTTGTCCTGCTTTTGAAATTTTTAACCTATTAACTGCGAATGACAGGAATTTCCGTCATTCACAGTTCTATGGCTAATTCAATAAAATTTCCATTTTATTGTGATTGATGGAAACTCAGTTCTATCTGTGAATCAGGGCTTTTATCTTACAATGGATAATTATTACACTTGACAGCTTCCACAGTTAATGGGTTAACACCACCACTAGTAGGCATTTCTATTGGTTTACATGAAGTTTAAAATAAATAGTTATCACTATATATGCTGGTGATAAGGAGAGTCTTGTAACTGTAGACAGAACATGCGCCAAAACATAAGAGTACATCATTCAATTATTATTACTGGTGTTCACATAATTCATTTGGTTAATTTACTTAGACACATGACAAATATTCAATTAAAACAAAACAAATCATTTACATACATATTAATGTCAGCTGATTGTGTTAAACAAATTCATGAAGCTTGTCAATTATGTATTGCAGTTAAGTTAAACATTTATGCACTGATAGTCAGACTGATATAGGTTACAAAACATATACAGCTTGAACGTACTTGAAACTGATGAAATTTTAGTTCTTAAGTACTTGTCAGCACCAAAATATCACTTATCTGTAAACATCACATGCTTTTCTATAAATAATAATGAAATGCATAAATTATAGAATGTTTAATTATTAGCCATAAAGCATTCTGTGAGTTAGTAAAACTAATTCTCTCTTTCTAGATCAGTGGTTCTCAACCTTTTTGGGGCCATGCCCTACCTCAAAAACTTTGATGCCCCCTTGATATAAAAATGTATAATGTTCTGAAAAATATAATATAGAAGTGAATTCCTACATATAAAAAGAACTTAAAAGGTTTATTTTTAATTTAACTTTTTTAATTATTATAAATCATAAATACAAATCAAGCTCACCTCAAGATAAGAAAAATCAAGTTAGTGCGATCCTTGACCTTGATGATTACTGCAAAGAGGTTTTTATTCTAGGCACCAATTTAGTCAGTTTCGATATCAAGTCGATTTCTTTTTTTTTCTGTAACAAGTCATTTACAGCACTAAAACCACATTCAGCTAAATATGAGGACAAGAATGGCAGAAGTAGTTTTCTTGCAAAACTAGTTGAATTTGGGTATTTAGTTTCTCATCATATGGCCATGCCATAGATCCTTTTATTTTGAATAAAGTTTTAACAGACTCATCATTTTGTATTTCTGAGAGTTCTTCTTGATACTGCATAGCCACATCAGATGAGTTACCCAAGATGGAAAATCAATTTCTTTTAAATCAGAAAATCTGTCTTTGAAATCAAAGGTCATTATTTTCAGATCTACAATGGCAAGCACAGCAGCATCAGTTACCTCACACTTTTTTAGCCAATGAAACTGGATAAAATTTGTTCTTAATATTCATTTTTAAATTGCCCCCCTTTATAATCAAATTGCGCCCCAAGTTGAGAACCACTGTTCTAGATTATACATCCTAAGGATGGCTTGCCTAACACATTTCATTGTGGATTATTAAGACTACATCACATAACACAAATTCTCTTTTTATAGATTATTACACTTCCCTCAGGCTGGCTTTCCTAACATATTTCATTATATGGGTTAGTAAAACTACATTATGTAATGAAACGCACTCTGTGTTTGTGTGTTCGCGCGTCTTGGGGCATACGTGACCAAATGCCCATATCAGATTACCAGAGTGGTTTCATGTGTTCGCACGTTTTGGGGGACGTACGTGACCAGTGGCCCATCGTTTTGTGGTGAAGCTATCGACGGTAATGAAGCGAACCGCAGATTTTCAATTGAAGATACTGAATTTTGTCGTCTTTCTCTTCACCCACGTGAGAGAGCCTTTTCTCCAAATTTATTTCCCTCCACAGAAAGTTTGCAGCTGTAAATGTGCAGCAGTGAAACAAGGCGTCTCCCTCACATCGAACAGAAGAAGAAATACTACCAGCATTATCCAACAATTACATGACACCAAAAATTCTGTTTCTAGACTATTGTGTGTATGAGACTGGTGTTCATTCCCAACTTAACCAGGAGTGTTCTTCTTGTTTTGTTTAACAGCACATCAACCCTTGGTGGGTCATTTAGTGCCGAATTCAGTAGGGGGGAGGGGGGATTCCATGTCCCCCCGTGACTAGAGACTTGAGGGGTGGGGGGCGAATCCCAAATCCCTGTCACGGAGACAAATGCCACAAGGACCGGGATATCAGGAAAAATCCTGACCATGCTAATGGTGATTGCCTCCCGACCAGCTGGCCAAGATATCCTGTGCAACTTCTCCCAGGATGATACCCGAGCATGCCACAAGGATCCCTGAAAGGCTGTGGTTCTCTGAACTTCGAGGCCATAGTGGTTTTGAAGAACATATACTACACTTTGATCTTAGCCAAAAGGCAGCGAAACGATGTTAACCATGAGTGATTATGACTTCTGTCATGGGATAACTGATCAGTGGAAGTCTTCTCTTTTAGCTTTGCTGAACGCACTTTTTTTCTAAGTAAAACTAAACCTACATGCTCAGTTACACATTTAATTTTAAAGACTTTATAGAAATCCAAGTATAGGTTTTAATACTTGAAGCTAATCTCCATTCATTGCTTTCAAGATTGCATCATCCTTAAAGTCATATAAACTATGAATATCCAATGTATAATCCTTATTATTTTGCAAATATTTAGTTTTTAAAATTAATAATGTTCAAATTCATGTCATTTAAAATTTGTTATAAAACTACAAAGCACTAAAAGAGTGCATACCATTGCCAACACCATTTGCAAGGGAAGTCATTTTCAATTGATCTGACCCAAAGTTTAAACACTTCTTCCTTGCCATATTGCCCACCCTTCCACATATTTCATTGAAATTTATTGAGTACTTTTGGAGATATATCGTGTATACAGACAAATGGACACTACCGAATACATATAACCCTCCAACTTCATTGGCAGAGATAAGCTTAAATATTTTTTAAAAATATATATTTCTTCCCCTGGTGAAAGAAATTTCATTCACTGTAGCTAATTACTAGTATTACTTACTAGTCAGCACTACAATTAGTTGGTGTAATCACAATCGGGATGTTTAATTTTCTTTTTGATGAGAACAAATTAATGTTTAACACTGTAGATTAAGGGTGGGGATTTTAGGTGGTGATGAATGAAAAATGATTAAAAGAATCATATTTGAAAATCCCCTTGATGTATATGTATGTAATTATTTATCCCCGAAATATGAGGATACTTAACATGCTCGCTGCTACCTTGGATAGCGCAACACAGATTGCAACAAAAGCACGTCTTTTGCTCAGGGCTGCAAGGGAGAAACTGAGTCTAACACGTTTCCATTCATATCTATATTGCCATAAATAAAAATGTGGAATAGATGCACATGTGCATGGAATAATGAAAATACTGTGTCTCAGAACTTCAGATAAAAACAGTATGATTCATTACTTTATAAATGAAAATCTAAGGCAGTGTTTCTCAACTTTTTTCAGCCCAACGCCCCCCTATGACACCTCGCTACATGTCAACGCTCCCCTGTAGTTTAAATATGAGAAATACTTTTGGTATCTTGTCATTATGAAGAAAAACATCAACATTCAGTTCAAAGGTTTTATTA
>VCCN01003428.1:195533-221503 GCA_006491835.1 Architeuthis dux
CAGAAGAGATTTGAACATAGCAGAGTCGTGCACCCATCCATGCTGTGTAGTGTGAATGAACACTAGACTACACAGTATGGATGGTCCCACAACTCTGTAATTATTATTACATTTCCTATATCTGTTCACATGCTAAATATACATGGAAATGTTGGCATTTGCTTACTTTCTATGTTTTTATTTAGCATTTTGCTGTGTCATATGTAATCATCACTACAGAATGTTCACGCCCTGTGGGTTAACTACCCAGGTTAGGTTAGCCATACTGTCGGAAAACACGTGCAATTGGGCGGCAGACCCCCATAGCTAGCTCAGGCATCTGCAAGGAGAAGGAAACTCCTGTCAAACAAACAACCTAGGGGCGTGGACCATAGCATACAAACCCTTGCTTTAAAGGGTGGAGGGTCGGACATACACACATCATCTACTACGGTGGAAAACCCTACCAAAAACTGTGTTTCCGAAGCCAAGTTATTCATTCCTATGTAATCATCAGAATGAATGAATGAATGTTTTGATTTATCTGTTTAATAAATACTAAACTCTGATATATCGCAGGATATATAAACAGCTGATAATAATATAATTGGCAATGCATATTCTATAATAAAATAATTGGCAATGCATATTCTATAGTAAAATTATTTGCAATTAATTTCTATATATGCTTTTAGTATTTACTGTGTCACTATATATGTAATTATTAGAGTGAATAAAAGTATTAATTTAATAAATCATATAAAATAAATATCATTAGGTACGCCCCTGTTGGGGAAATAAGAAGATAGGTATTTCTGCACACTTTGGACGCCCCATTTTAAAACGTAAATTAAAATTTAAAAACTGTTTGTAAGTTTTTTCTTGTTTTTGTCGGAAAGAATAAAGTCCAAATATGTGTCCGGAAAAAAGAAAAAAAAAACTTCAATGTAGAATTGTGTTCTTAAAAGTCAATTTAAAGTTTTAAATTATAATTTCCGCCATTTTGTTGACCTTTTTGAAGAAGATATACCTAATCTGATCAGGTGTGGGGAAAAAAATAAAAATATTTTTAATTCAGTGTCCCAAGATTTCCCAATGTTGTGTGTGTATGGAAAGGGGCTGATTCAGACCAGTGCAGGTTCTGTTCGCAAGGGTGTCAGATAAGTACAATAACCAATCTAGGTCTTAATATATTTCTATGAAAACTTACATTTCCATCGTGGATGCAGAAACCAAGAGATAATAATAATAATCAGGTATTATAATGCTTTGTTGTGATGAGTAGTGCACAGACAGACAGACGGACAGACAGACAGACAGACAGTGTGTGTGTGTGTATATAAGCAAAGTAATATTCTACAACAAAAGGAAAAAAGAAACACTTATTAATAGTAATAATGATACCGGCAACTTCTAAGAAATATGAAAGTAGTAGGTTTAGTTTGACAGGTCACAAATGTAAGGGTTGGGGCATATAAGTATGTCAAGCTAGAATAGCCAGGAGCTGTGGGATGTACCTTTTATTTAGGATAAACTTATATGAAATATGACGACCTGCCAAACTGTCTCTCCTGGTTAAGAAAGAGGGGGGAGGGTGATAGAAGGTACTTTCAGTGTGTGAGCAGTGTTGCCGATTTAGCGCTAGATTCAGTGCGTTTTTTTACGTTTTGGAAGCGTTTGCGCATGAAACATTTTGGTCGTTTTGGGCCACTTTATGGGTATTTTTGACTATTTTTAGCAGGGTTGCCAGATCAGTTTTCTCAAAAAGGACAAAGTATGTAAATCTTTGGCCAATTTTGGCATTTTTTCATTTCCTTCATTCGAATTTAAAAAAACTTTTGTTCTTTCCACCCATAAGATCACAATTTGTTTCGTAAATATCTCAAGTAAGCTCCACTGGGATTTTAGGGGATTTTTAGTATCATTGAGGAAAAAATCAGCTTGTTAGAATTAATTTTAATGTTTGGACCTAATGGCCCTGGACTAAATCTCTCAAAAAGCTCCACTGTGATTTTAGTGGATTTTTAGGAATGTTAATCTATACATCATTAACTGACGACAAGGGTTGATTCCACAGGAAATAAGGGCAAGATTCAAAGGTTTCAGTATGAAAGACTGGGAGAATTTTATCATAATTGCCTGCAGAAAACATTGTTTTCTTTTGGTAATGTTGCAGTAACTTTCCATTGTTATTTTTGTAAAAAGTTTGTAAAAAAGAGATAATTACAGCAGCATTTTGACAACTAAGCAGTGCAGGTAAACCTACAATTCCCACTGAAATACTCCAGTAACCGAAGAGATGTTAGAAGTGATAAGAACGATTTAACTTCAAAGAAGAAGTAAAACAGATTGTTACAGATAAAAGTATTTTTTTTTTAACTGAAAAAGAATTTGTCTGGAAAAGTACACCTTGTTAGCACAGAGTACCTCAATACATGCATACAGTCATTGATACAACTAATTTTAGGTTTCTTCTGTTTTTAAGTGATTCATGCTGGCTGGCTATATGTGTTACGCGTGCAGGCCGCATAATTGGGGCTAAATATTTGAACATTCACTCATTATTTTGTATAGTAAAAACGATTTCTTTTGCCTTTTTGTGGGAGGCGGTGTTCAATTTACAGTGTAATTTTATGCTAAATTGGTACCTTAGTTTGAGCCTGGCAGTGTTCACACTTGTTTTTGGAAAATTCAGACTTTTTAGTGATACAACAAAAGGTGAGGAGAGAAGTAACTTATTCATTGATCACCCCATTTTCCAATTTTTTTTAATTGATAACCCAACACTGCATGCTACCAAAAGACGTTGGTCACGTGACAGGTTCTATTGAGTGACTAACCAGACCTGTTTTTCTGTTTCTTTCTCATTTAAAAAAATTTGCAGCCGATCCGTTAGTAATTCTACTGGAGACTGACCAGTGTTGCCAATTCAAAAAATATTTTTGTGCTAGTTTGACTGCCAGAAAGCGCTAAAAAAGCACTAAACGTTTTAAAATAGCCAAAGATGGCCAAAAAGATGCTAAAAATGATCAAAATTATCCAGAAAATGGCTGAAAACAGTCAAATGTTTTAGGCGAAAACACACTAATTTAGCGCTTTTTGCACTGCCAAAACAAGAAACGCTCTAAATCTGGCACGAAATGCGCTAAACTGGCAACACTGACAAATGTCCAAACTAATAATGTAACTGAATACAGGTTTCCCCGTTATAATGCGGATGCTGAGGTTCAAGATAGCCAACCGCGTTACAACCCCGATAAAATCTTTGTAGCTAGATTAATATTTTGGTCTCGACCATCCAGCCGCGTTTTAATGCAAACCGCATTTTAGCAGGGGAAGGCCTGTATACAAAATGGCAGAAAAAAATGATTTTTAAAAATGCGGGCCAATTGAACAATGTGAAAGAGGCAAATGCTAAAAGAGTTGCTATAAGAAACAATAAGTTTGACAGGCAATAATAACAGATCAGTTTTGTAAAGAGTCTCCCGTTGCACATACGTGTCGATTACTCTCCCCCCATCGTTAGTTCTTTATTCATCCCTACGCCATCACAGCGCCTTTCTTTTCTTTCCCACTAACTGCACCATCAGCCGACAGATACTGCATTGCAGACGGCAAACAGTAATTGTCTTACTCATCATTAGCTGTGAATAAAAACCTCACCGCTTCGTATGCCATGCAAAAGGCACCCTTCCTCATCGTCCCTGCGCGAACATGGCAACTGCTTTGCACTACTGCAACGCTGCATGCCTGAAACAGAACACTGTGAGGCAGGCTCCAAAAACAATTGACATGTGCAGTTGTACAAATAGAGCCGTCTAGTATTACAGTGGTTCCCAACCTGGGAGGCACGCATCCCCAAGTTGTGCGTAAGACAATTTTGGAGGAGAGGGTAGCAAACAAACATTTTTTTCTGTTTATTGCTGATGTATACAATTGATTGATTTAGCGGCATATCAACCCTTGATTTAATCCTGGAATCATTTTATAATCCCAAAAATAGTGTCTTGCGACTTTGGTAAATGGTTATTTCTTTTTTTAATTAGAGTCTTGTGACTTTGGTAAACGGTCATTTAATGCTGAAATCAGTTTATAATCCCCAAAATAGTGCCTTGCGACTTTGGTAAACTGTTATTTCTTTTAATTAGAGTCTTGCAACTTTGGTTGTGCCTGTTTGGGGGGTGTTTTACCCCTCTGCAGGGCATGCAGTCAGCGTATTCTATGCCCCAGCCGACAGGGACTGATGTATACAACTGTTGTCCAAAGTTAATACATAAAAAGCAACAGCAGCCAGAACATTAAATGGTTTTATTAGTAACAAGTTTACACGTGCAATCAAAAATGACGGCATATATGAAATATATTGATACACATGGCATTTTATATATGTAGAATAGAGATTTGCATTGAAGTGAGCTTGGAAAATAGTTTTCTATTGACGGATTTTAAAAATCTTTTGGTTTGTTTTTATAATTTTATTATTGTTTAAATTCAGCGTTTCTATTACGTCATCAGAGAATAAAATTCTATTTTACTACATCAGTTGTGTCACTTACTGTGACAGACAACAAATGCACATTGCTAATTATTATATGTGCGGATATCTTGATACAGACTTAATTTTGACGTCTGATAAATTTTACCATTTTTGTTATTTACACTTTTTAATATTAACTTGGCCAATTTTAATTTATTAAAAATTTAAGTTTTTTTAGCCTTAAGATTAATGGGTGCGAAAAAGATTTGAAATCTTGAACGGGTGCCAGCCTTCGCAAAGGTTAAGAACCACTGATCTATTGACATAGTTCATTTTGGATTTATTTAATCTTTCTGTTCTCTGCTGTTCATGGATCACGGCATATGAGGCATCCACAAGGAATGTTTCAGTTGCTGTTTCTGACACCCCACCCCATTATTCTTTTAAGACTTGGGATGCTCGTCAGAGGTTCAAATCTTTCTGAAGAAAGAGTGATTGATTCCCCTTGAGTTTGTCATCAAAAGAGTCCTGATTTGGCACCCAGTGCCAGAGAGTGTACACCTCTGCCAATGCCATCATCACTAAAAACTGAACAATCAAGTTACCGACCCCAGACCATGCTGTGACAAAAGCTTGCAATAATTATTCATCAGAGACATATCATCAATAGTTTGAAAAACAACTATAATGCAGTGTATCATATTTATTTATGATGATGTTATCATGTCATTACTGTGTTATTACATCCGAAATCTCGCAAATGTTAACAAAATACCACAAACAATCCTTGATCCGCCCCAAAATTTAATCACTTACTCCTTGGCCCATGGCCCACCCTTCCACAAAATGTCATAAATTCATTGAGAACTTTTCAAGATATTGAGTGGACAGACAGAAAAACATGGATGAATACAAAACCTATGTCCAACTTTGATGGCAGATCAAAATTGAATTCATACAAAATAATCAAGAACTTCATTTTCAATTAGTAAAAATAAACATTCTATGTGTCTAGCTTATAAGCATCTTTAGAGAGTTGCAGTGGCACATGTGACAGTTACTTGCTTTGATGTATGATGCTAATCCTTTTAGGGGAATTAAGACTCGTATGTGTATAAGATTACATTAAAAGAGAATTGCAAAGCATCATTTTGAATCTTTCTTTCCATTTATTCACTTTCCAAAATATAAGGTCTCCTCAGTCAATTGCAATCAACTACACTGTGCCTACATGCCATATTTGACAGCATATAAGACACCACCACTGGCTCAAAAGGTAGCCGGAACCTTTGTTATCTAGCCCCACATTGTCCAGAACTTGAGGAGGAGTTTAAAAAAAACTTGGTGATAAATGAGAGGAATTCAGGGAAATATGGGTTTTTTTTCTTTCTTAATACAGGTATATCTTGATTAGTGTGGTTAATTTGTTCCAACATTTGTTCAAAACTGTTCAAAACCACACTATTCAAGGTCTTATAATTTAATGCCTTTTTCCCCAGCTTATACTTATAATATATACAATTTGTACAGCAATACCATAACCCAGTGGTTCCCAAGCTTTTTCAAATCACAGCACTCTTGGATTTTTTCCCACAGCGTCCCAAGTCAGAAAATACTGAACATTATTATTGAAATGGTGAAGTTCAATACTAGACAGAGAGTGGTTGCGATGAGTCAGTTAGATGTCGCATCTTATCATTCTGATCATGCATCAGCGCATTGAACTACGATTACCTGGAATTATTAACATTTCCAAATATCCTGTGGCGCCCCAGGGAGCTAACCACAGATCCCGACGCACACTTTGGGAATCACTGCCTTAACCGTTCTACATCAAAACCACAATGTATCGCTGTACTCCCTGCTGGAATAAGGAGGTCATATGCCATCAAATACAGCATCTGCTCACACATGATGTAACATATAGCTACAAACACACATCACTAAATACATACACAGTTCCATGTATAGCAATCGATGCACACATCTCTCACAATACATCTTAACACTTGCATGGATATGCATACACACACGCGCACATTTGTCTGCATTAAAGATAGCTGACTCAGCAGCTGCACTTTAAATGAAGGCTATACATCATACAACTCTAGAATTACAGTTGAGATGCAAGAAGATGCATTGAATTGAGAAATGAGCAAAATTAAAGGGATTCTAACGTCTTAGAGCAAAACAAGAATGACTGGAAACTGGAGTCAGGCAAAATGAGAAGAGGAAGGAAGTGATGAAGATGAAAAAGGAGAAGGGTGGCGCCTGATAGCAAAATGGAGTGAATCATGTGGCAATAATTCCAGATTGGAAATAAAACTATCCACAAAAATAAAAATGTTTGTTTGTTTGTCTTTCTCCCGCCCGATTTCATTCTTTGAGGAGTTGGAATTAAAAGAAAAAAAGTGAAGAATATAAGACAGTGTGCTTTTTGTTTCAGATGCAAAACAAAAGATTTGAAACAAACAAATTCATTTATGAGATAAAAAGAGGTCTCTTTAGAGTATACAGCCGAACAAAAAGTCAACTTTTTGCATAATTTCCTTGGTGAGTTGGCACAGGAAATTAACTTCATGCTGACAAATTATTTAAACCTTGATTATTATTTTTATTGTAACTAGTCCATGACTAATGGTTATCATAAAAGTACAAATAACACATTATGTAATATATAAATATATCTTTTTGTAAAAGTATTGAACGCCTTGCTTGATAATATTTGAGAGAAGAAATACTGTTTTTAAGAAACCTTTATTAAATTATGAAAATCTTCAACATTCTGTATATATCTTCATTCATTAAATGAAATGAATAGCGATACACCGGAATATCAATCAGGTTGGATATCCGGTGCCAGATTCACATGGTGGCAGTGATAATTTTTTGTGAATCTGGTGCCGGATATCCGACCAGATTGATATTCCAGTACATCACTAGAAATGAAAGTATTTCTAAACTCCAACTGGATTCAAATGTCCAATTTTCAAATGTTGCGTTCCGCAATCAAAACAGAATTAAAAATTAAACGTCATATCTTTTGGTTAAGGTGGTGTTTTTAAAATTTTGTTAAATGATTTGTAGTGAAAACGACCCACTTCACCACAACCGCTATCCAGGTCGCCTTGCTCGTGATTTCTTAGTCTCAGCATCCACTTACTCTCTAGGTGAGCTAGAGCGTCGGAGCCTCTCGCCACCTTCTCCAGGATATGAGGTCACGATCGAAACTGCACGTCTCGCTCTCACTGAAGTGCTTGCTCAACTCGGTCATTGCCGGTTCATGCTGCGATGCTTGTTGAAGCACCGAATCAAAGTTGTAGATGTTAATTCAATATGACATGTTTGGCGCATTCAGCAGCATAAACAACATTTTTGATAATTTTATTTTTTAATTTAGGATTTGTTGTTTTCCTATTTGTTTAGGTGTTATTTTTATAATCAAGAATTATAATATCTGCAATCACTTTTGGAGGTTTATTATTTATTCAAAGAAAGTTCAATAGTTAAAATTGAAAAAAAAAACAAAAAAAAGGATCTTATATAAAACTGGCCAAATACCTAAAATTATGCATTAATTCTGGTCAGAAAATAAATTCAAAGTGTGGTGGCGGCGAAGACCGCGAGGTCGAGGTCGAACCCGAGCCCTCTGCCCAATCACAGCCAAAGTGTGGCGGCGCTGTTGGAACATCCGGGCTCCCCGCTCATGTTTTGCTGCGTCAGACACTTCACATACAGGCACTTGAATTACTCCTTAGCATGATATAAGTGGCCGAGTGGGGGGAGTGAAAACAATTCGCTTTTGGCTGCGGTCTGACGAACGTTGTTGGCGTAGAGCAAATATTCGAAGGAAGACAGTGAGTGTGCGGAAGAGGTTCCCTCCGAAAAGGACGTTGTGCCCTGCGGTCCTCCTGTTTTAAAGAGACTTTTCTACTACCTTATGAAGAGAAACAATAACAAAATATAATAAATGTGGTAACCAACTTCACCTACCCAACTTCCAAATATTTTGAGACTTTTATATATTACCACATTTAAGACTCGAAAGATCTCAGAGCGCACAACTCTGCCAATGACACTAAAAACTGAATAAAACTGTTATTTTCTAATGGCCTGTGTAAAAAAAAGAAAAAAAAAAGTGTAAACTTTGATTTTGTGACCAAAACAATGATATTCATGTAGTTGTTTTTCTTACTTCATTAAAGTGTCCAAATTCACCCATTGTCAAATTGAAAATAAATAGATTTCAAATCATTACTGATGCTAACACAAGATACCTACATAATACAATAAGAAAAAAAAGAGACACATATACAATCATCAACAAATTCTACTGATCTTCAAAGCAATCATTCTGTCAACATTTCCAAAATCTGGTTTCAAATCCCAGTGAATAGGAGAGTAAATTTGCTTGATCGATTTATTGGTGATTAGGGTCAAAAGGATTTAATAGCAAGATTAAAAAGCAGTTTGTTTTTTTCTTTGTATAAGAATGACCAGGATTCAATTAACTTTAACCGTGACGAGGGAATTAACTAAGAAGAATTGATTTACTTGGACTTGTGTCCTCATCTGGGTTGTTATAGTCACAATGTTTTGGCCATTGGAAATGTTAACATGAGTTATTGCCCTTGAACTGCGTAGTAGAAATGGGAAGGGGAAAAACACTGACAGTTTCGATGCAACATTGGAACAATTCCTTCAAGGGGCACTTTCTCGCTTAACACTGGTAAGCTATCACGAGCTTCAAGCTGCTACGACGTCGTTCACACTAGAACTCCCAAACACAATTCGAGGATAGCTTCAGGTATCAAATCAAAAGCGAACTGCTGAGCCTACACGGCCGGGGCATGCTATAGCCATAAAGACACCACATCCGGGTTGCTGTCGCTCAACATACGGGTCACCCATGTTCCACGTTGTCTATATATATGTCGGCAACCAGTTTCATTCAGCTTTTGCTTTGCCGTACCTTAAGCAGGTCATTTCCTCTTCGTCGTCACAAACTGGATATAAAAGGGTGCTATAGCATAACCAGGTCGCTTATTATCTGCCCTTGAATTGGCATAGGAGAATGTACAAGACCAGAGAATAGGTGCTATTTACAGGAAGAATTGACTGAATTAGAGATAACCACTGGCATGGATAGTGAAATGAGAACAAACTAATCCTGTGGATTGAATAAAGGCTTTGGTTGGAAATTCACAGAAGGTTACTGACTACAACAGACACCTGAAAAAAGCTGGAGGGTACAACAGCCGAAACATTGTGACTATAATAACCAAGATGAGGACACTAGTCCAAGTAAATCAGTGTATAATAATGATAATCCCTCAACTCAGAAATTCAGAACAAGAATTAACAGGTACAAGATATCCCCTAGCATGGACAGTAGAATGAGAACAATCTACTTCTGTGGATTGAATAACAGGTTGGGTTTGAAATTCTCAGAAGGTTACGGACTACGACAGACACCTGAATAAGGCCAACGAGTACAATGGCCAAAATGTTGTGACCATGACAACCAAGATAAGGACACTAGTCCGAATAAATCAGTATATAATAATGAAACACTAGACAAAAGCAATTGTTCTTTCAACTTTTTTAAACATTAAACGATGCTGAAATGTGTGAAGATATGAATGCAGATTCTCAACATTTTATCAAGCGTGATATAAGCCCCCTTTAGTCAAGAATAACAATAGATATAACAGCTATTTACTGTTGTCGTCAAGGTGAATACTCACATTGGCAATTCACTATGTGCTAACTCACCCTTCTTTCCGTGTTCTATCCTGACATAACAGTAAAAGATAATATTGAAGTAACAGATGATTGTAAAGGGCACAGGAACGAATGGATTCATGCCTTTCCCTGAGAACAGTGATATAAACGTAACATTAGCAAGTACATCTAGAATTTAATCTTAGCTAATTCTATTTACCAAATTGATAACACACTGCATGTCCTATAATTTTAGGTGTTTTTTTTGTGCTGAAAGTGAACAATACTGTCAACTTTGACAAACAGATATAAAATAAGAATTTCAACCAAAACTGTCAACATAGGTTTCTTCAGTTTTTAAGTTGGTCTGGCTGGTTTGCTATCTATATTTGTATGTGAACTGATTGAAAATTCAAATATTTACTCCTTATTAGGTCTAGAAAGAAAGAAAAAAAAAAAAAAAAAAAAAAAAAAAAAAAAAAAAAAAAGATGTTTTTGGTTTTTTTAACCCCCCCCTCCCCAATAGGTTTTTAGTGGGGGCTTCAATTTATAACGTAAGTGTATGCTAAATTGGTCCTTGGGTTGTGTACAGCAGTGTTCATACTTGTTTCTTTTTTTAATTCAGACTTATTTTTAGTGATCACAACCTAACAAAAGGCAAGAGAAGTAACTTATTCATTGAACACCCCTTTTTCCAATTTTTTAATTGGTCACCCCCAACACAGCATTCTGCCAAAAGATGTGGCTCACGTAACAGTTTCTATTGAGTGACTAACCAGACCTGTCCATTAAAAATTTGCTATTGATCTAATCAAGAATATTTAGGAGAAAAAAAAAAGATCCTGAATTTAATGATGTAGAAAAGTTTCTTTTCTTTTCTATAAGGCATTAAGCTCTTAATAGTTATTTACTAAACATAGCTTAGTTTTGACTCAAGGCCACAGGTACGAGACACTCAGTGAGCTTTGACCCCAAACAGAAAATAGAATATTGGATGATAAAATCTCAACCCTATCTTCATGATACATATTAGGAGCCTCGTTGTTGTGTAATGGTTAACAAGCTTGTCTTACAAATCATTACTTGCTGGGTCAATCCTCACTAAGTGCATTGTATTTGTGGCCTTGAGCCAAAACTATGCTACTTAGTAAATATGCCTCAGTGAGGATTGACCCAGCAAGTAACGATCTGCAGGACAAGCTTGTTAACCATTACACAACGACAATTCATTAAAGCTTGTTCACCATTACACAACGACGAGGTTCCTAATATGTATCAAAGAAAGATAGGGTTGGGATTTTATCTTCCAATATCCAGTTTTTCTGCCATAAATGTCTTGGGTTATGACAAGGCATGAAGAAGAAGAAAAGGTTAAAATGTTGGCATGTTCTCATAAATTTTTCAATTGCTTCAATGAAGGTGATGGAGAGGATGGAGAGGATGTTGTTTTTGGACCAAGGAAGTAAGTTGGAATGCAGTGATAAAAATTCTCTCCTTCAAGTCAGTTCGGTTGTTTGTTCAAAGCCAGATTTTGGCAAAAAGTCCAACATATTAGTCTAATCTGAAATATTTAGATTCTTTTTCTATAAATAATATACAAAACTAGACATATTGTCCCCATAAAATATGCTGAATGTCAACGGCACAAGGACAGCCAAGAAGAAGTGAAATACAATTATTTTTATACCGTGTTTTTATGTTGGTTAAGTCTTAAATTCATACAAAGAAAATATAATTAAAATCATCTCCCTTTGACCATTTAGTGAATTTTTAAATTTCTTAAAAATTCAATTCACAGAAGAGTTCCACTATTTTTTATGCTATTCATTGAAGAGTTCCACTGTCAATTACAAGCGGTTTATGAATCAGGTCTTGAAATTAACGTTGTCCTGCGGACGGTAAAAATGTGTTTGGGATGAATAGATATCTTCTTCGGAACACCTCCGGGATGGAAGTAATTTAAAAAAAAGAAGAAAAAAAAGACACGACTACCAATCAGTTGGTGAATGTTAATTTTAATCACATTTGATGAGGATTGTTCTTGTCATTCTTCTTGTTTTTGTTACAGTAGAAAAAAGCCAACTCCAGGTTTCGACTAGATGATAATAAAGTAAAGAAACATTTTGATTTCAGGACCGTTTACGTTTCCTTCGGGACAGTGGTGAAAAAAGTTTGTCTGGAGCCCTGTTATGAATTTAATAGTTAATTGCTCAACCACTAAAGCCGAGATGACTTCTTAAGATCATTTTTAAAAAAATGAAATCTGTTATAAATTCAAATCATATGATCATGAATTGCTATGTATGTGTGTGTGTGTGCTAACACTTCTCAAAACCGCCAGATATCAACTAAATACTGATTCTGTTAGAAGTACATTGGTTACCTCCTAATCTGAGGTCAACCCCAAAATAAACAGGGGTTGCTAAGATTTACGGTAAGAACATATCTATCTGTCACATAACTTTTATTATGGTATATTGTTATAATTGTTCTATTTCATTATTAATTAATCTCTAATTTATAAATTAGGCTTTATCTTATGTATGTATAGGAAAAAAACAGTAGGGTTCTGTACTATCCGTCGTTTCAGGATTTTGCCTGTGGTCTTAGAACATATCCCCCCCCCCGCATATAAGGGGAGGGGGGGGGCTACTGCATTGTGTAATATATTCAGCAATATGGCTTGAAATGAGGTGATTCAAGATAAGACACTACACATCACTAATCATGTCACCAAGTAAATACAAGTCTCGAATCACATGGCCAACTGGTACATGTTATGCTGCCGTAGGTTTGGCGAGGGAAGACATATATAAAGCAACCAGTAAGAATTCATGCTTAGGTCCTCCTTCCTTGCCTTTTTGCTGGGTTAGAGAGGTGGTCTAAGGATTTGAGATAAAGAAAGCTTTTTCATTGTTTGACCCAGCAGAACTGAAACAAGAAACCTTGTCCCTTGTCCAACCCAGCCAATTTGAAAAACAAAAACCCTCAAACCTTGTTTGACCTGTCTTCCACTCACTCATTCACCTGCGAAAGCTATCAACCACAGAAAATCTAATCATATCTCTCCACTCCCTATCGCTAAGATAACCGGTCATTGCAGACAACTTGTGCATAATTACATAACCATTAAAACTTCTTATATTACAATTTCACAAACATCTGCAAGATTAGAGAAATTGTTGAAAAAGTAGGTTAACAAAAAAAAAAGTGAACATTAAAACTATAAGTACCAGACAATTTATATAATAAAACCCAACTTGCAAACATTATAAATACACACACACACACACACACACACACATATAATTTTAATGACATTTATTAGTTGAGAAGCTATATTTGCCTGGCGCCGGTGTGAACGACTGCTAAACAAACGGCCTAAATCGTAAATGTGAATAAAGAAACGAACTATGTGCGGGGATCGAACCCGCGTCCACCTTGGAAGCTACCTTATAAACAGGTCGACATCGAGAGCCACACTATACTCATGCCTAAAATATGAACATGAGAATGGAGAATAATATAATATAATATATATTATATATCAGGAACTCCTCGATTAATGTTGTTTTATTCAATGTCGTTTTGTTCTAACGTTGTAGAGAAAAAAATAAAAGATATAAATATACAATAATATAAAATATTGTATGTGGAATTGCAAATTAAGTGACATTTCTGATTAGATATAAGTTAGTTGCAAAATTCCTACACTACAATAATTAAATTAACCCATAATTATATAATTGTGTCTATGGTAAAATCGATTTAATGTTGTTTCAGTTTCAAAGTCGCAGTTTTCAGGAAACTTATCATAATGTTAATCAAGGAGTTACAGTGTATATAGGGTTGGATCAATGTCCTTAGTCTGACACAGCTGAATTGATTATTATTCACCATTGCATTGACAGGAAAGAAGATTATTTTGAAAAACAAATACTTATTGTGTAAAATAAATGGCGTTTTCATCATTAGGCTTCAGACTTACTGATACATACACATACATAAAAATAAAATTATAGTCTACCACACTCGAGCCTACCACACAACATTTAACGACCCTACCACAAAACCCCACTTATATATGAATAACCCAAGCAAGGAAGCTCAGTGTAACCACAATTTATTAACAAGGTGTGGCCAACTAATATTAGCTGCTGTGTCACCCCAACACATTAAAAAAAGGAGATCATAAAAAAATAGACAAATCAATTCTAATACTCAACAAAGACTGGACACATAAAAATTCATAACTTGTCCGGATAGTAAACAAAAGACTCTTGAAATGTTAACATTTTAGATATCTGTTCTACCAATATATAACAAAAGACCTTACTTAAAATTTAGAAACACTCCAAAGACTGAACAAACAGAATAATATCTCTCTCACATATACATATATACCCAGTGCAGTGTTGCCAATTAAGCGGGTTTCGCGCTAGATTTAGCACATTTGTTTTTACAGTGCAAAAAGCGCTAAATTAGCGCGTTTTCGCCTAAAACATTTTGGCCATTTTGGCCATTTTAAAAAAATTAGCGACACTGACCCATTGTCCGTTGCTTTGTAATGAACAAAACATGTCACGCTACATTTTTATTCATATCTAAGAGTGCAGATCAGATACACATTTCATATTTTGCATAAATAACCCCAAAATATGTCTGAATAAAATGGTATAAAAAGAAAATATGTATATGACGAGAGGATTGATTTCTTTTTCTAAGTGAATTTACAAAAATCAAATCGTAATGAATAAATTTAAAATAGAAATTGAACAGAAGCCAGCACATTTAAAGATAAACAGTCATGACCCATGGAGAGTTGCACACATCGCCAGCCTCACTCTTGTCCCTGTTTGCCTGGGTCCAGTGGCAAAACATAGTCAGGATGTCTGGCGACAGACCAGGATGCAACGGATAACCAGAGCGCTCTGCAAGTGACGCCATACTCTTCGCAGTGTTGCCAACTCAAAAAATATTTTCGAGCTAGTTTGACTGCCAAAAAGCACTAAAAAAGCGCTAATTTTTTTTAATTGCCAAAAATGGCCAGAAACCACCAAAAAGATGCTAAAAATGGTCAGAAATAGCCAGAAAATGGACAAAAAGTTTTAGGCAAAAACACGCTAATTTAGCGCTTTTTGCACTGCCAAAGCAAGAAACTCGCTAAATCTAGCACAAAATACGCTAAATTGGCAACACCGACTCTTCGGTCTCCACAATGCATTGGTTTAAAATCACAATAGTCCTTCTCCTAGACTGGTCCCCAACCTTGACTAGAGAGCCCAATCTGCCCTGCTATTTACCCATAGCTGGAGGAGGTGTCAAGAAGAGGAGATAGATTTATTACTTCTCTGCATTTTCAAGAATAATGTATATGAAAGTTTGGGTAGTCCCATACACTAACCAGATCCTTTGGAGGGTCAGAGATTTGCTACAAAGATTTTGAACAGATATACTATGAAAGTGATCTCCAAGAGAATTGCTAAGGAAAATGATTTAATATTGCAATTAATAGCTTTGATAATGGAAGTTACATCATTTAAAAGTGATAGGTATCCGAGACTGAAATCACTGAATCCAGGAAACTGTTAAACTCATCAGTAAGCAAAGGTTAAAGATGGTAGGAAAAGGATAAGGCAAAATAGCACGTGTTCTGAAATTGCTCCCCTTCAATATTTAAACTGTTTACAACAATCATCAAGAGGATTTTTGCATGAATATACTCAAAGGCACCACCGTCACCAAATTGCGACCTTACCCCTCCCCATAGTCAGTAGATGATACATACAAAAATATGGGTAGAAATCTGCTGTGCATATGACAAATAGGTGATGCACACATATTGGCATAATTCTGAAGTAAAATTCTATTCGTATTTTTGACTTAATTTCGAGGTAAAAATGCAAGCAGCTAGGCATAAACTATTTCCGATTGCGCTGTTATTCGTTGACATAGAAACAGTGTTCAAAATTAATAAGTTGTTTTTATACAACTAAAATTACGATGAAGGTAAAAAATTTAAATTTAAATTTTAAATTTAAATTCAAATTTAATATTAAAAAAAAAAAAAAAAAAAAAAAAAAAAAAAGGTAAGAAAGTCGTACTAAAAATTCTAAAATCTAAGATGGCCGCCACCTGATGAAGTCATCATAAGCATTTTTTTCCAAGATAAACCTTGTGCCATTCTGATCATTTCATTTCACTATAGCAACTTTCTATCATGAATCATTCATTCTCCCTCTATAACCCTTCAGAAAACACAAAAGTCAAATTTAAGAAATTGTCCTCAAAAACTTGGCACCTAAAGGGTTAAGACATATGTAGGCATAAAAGTTTAAATAGTTTTGGACTTCTAAAGATTTTTCTCGAAACAGTTTTGATACTACACATCAATTCATTTAGCATAAGAATTCTGTGCAAGATTTAAAATACAGTAAATACAGTATTCTTGACGAAGGAGGTGCGAGTGGCCGAGCAGTTAACGACACAGAATAGGATCAGCAAACCTGAGTTCAAACTCAGGCTGAGACAGTTTGCATTCACTTCACACTAATGTCCTTGGGAAAGGCATGTATCCATCTCTTTCCCCTTGCGGACACGTCATGGACAAGCATAGCAGGGTAAAGCCCATGACCATGTCTTATACTTACTTGGGGAAGGCCTATGTACAACAACGGACCTTAAAAGGCAGATAACATTATTTTTAAAATTCTTGCTGAGGGCTATTCATGTCCAGTTGAAGCATTGAGAGAAAAAAAAGCAAAGAGAAAAAGTAGAAAGAAAAAAAAAAATTTTTTTTTAAATTTAAAAAAAACAACAAAAAAAACAAACAAAAAAACCCAAGGAAAAAGCAGAATATTTTTTTAAAGTTGATGCCTAAAACGATTACATGTCCCTATTTACCCGAACCCCCTGGGAACATGTGCGGGTCACCAAACACACAAACAACCTAAAAAAAATTAAATTTAGTCCTTGCAACTATGGCCGCAAGTACCAGAGGGCTCAAAATTAAATTAAAATTAAACAAATTTTTTTTTATTTAAAAATTTTTTTTTTTAATAATCACTTCCATCCCAGAGGCGTTGGGGGAAGATATCTTTTTTTTCTTTTTTTTTAAAAATTTGGTGAGGATTGTTTTTGGGGACAGTTTACATTTCGGGATGGTTAAAATTGTTTTTCGGGGCGGTTCCGGGATGGTAGTGAATAAAGTTAGTCTGGAGCCTTGACTTGACTACACAGAGCAATACCACGCCTTACGAGGTAAAACCCCATTGGCTATGGCACCTCACCTGTGTCCGTCTTGTCAGAAATGGTCTGAACAGACATCCAAAATTTGGAGGTCTGTTTCAATTTACATAATGTCAATAAGACAAATAAAATTCATATTTACCTTTAACTTAAAGACATGTCCTGTAATTTGGTACATTTATGATATCCATAAAATACGATCCTCATAACCGTCAACCAGAAGTAACATGTTCTACAAAAGAGAAAACAAAACAATGTTAAATGTAGCATTCTTCAAACATGGATTAAAAGAATGGAAGCAAATACTTTCAGAAAGGTGGACTTGAAAACAGCTAGATCTAGCTCAAAAATAGCTACATTTTATCATGGCTTTCTTGGACTCCAACACCTGCGTTATAACGGGGGACATCTGTATCATGGAAAAATTTGTGCATTAGGATAGTGTATGCGAGTTTGTTTTTTTTAGCAGATTATGTACATAAAAAATCAATTTTATAAATCATGTATAATAATAGATATAAAAGTCTAGTTACAATTTTTTTTTTTTGGGGGGGGGGTCATTTGAATTAGGTATAAGACAAAAGATTTTTCTAAACCTGATTAAAAGTCAGGGCGTTTTTTTTCATTTATAATTAACTCTTAAATTCATTTTAGGGAATTTAAAAGTTAAATCAAGGGAGTAACTTCTGATTGCACTTTTGGTAATTTTTTTTATTTTTCTAATTCAATTTGCAAGAGAGTTCCAATTTAAAAAAAATTTCTATTCATTGAAGAGTTTCACAGCGGCTTCAAGCGGTTTATGAATCTAAGAGTTAACATATACGATTACAGGTCACAGATAACAAACCCCAGCAATGGGAACACAAATATAAACTCAATCTGCTAACCCAGAGGTAGGCAACCTGGCAAGATCTGGCCCGCAAGGGAATTCACGTACACGTACCAACCACTGAGCTACCAACTAGGACAAATTATGGAGGAGGTAAAGCAGTAACAACAACAACAACTATTTGTAATAACAAGCTATTTATATAACCCGTGATGAGATTCATTAATCAAACACATCAAAACTTTCATTCACTCTATTAATAACACACATAAGTAGGTACGTCAATAAGTCTGCTGCATAATGATAGTATCTGTGCACTCTGCCAGAGAAACAACAAAACGACAAGAACAATCCTCAACAAATTTTTTTTAAAAAGATATCGTCCCTGGGCACCTCTGGGACGGAAGTGATTTAAAAAAAAAAATTTAAATCACTTCCATCCCGGAGGCATCTCGGAAGATATTTGTTTGTCCCGAAGTATCACTCCCCAGGCTTCTGCCTAGGATCAGAGTGTAGTATCTGTGCACTCACTGCAAAGTGTTACACACACACACACACACATTGCATTTTATATATGTGGATTACTATCATTATAATGATATTAACTCATATCATTTGTCAATATTTTTATATCAAATGTTCCTTAGATAACTTGATTACTTCATTAGGAAAATTAATAATGATACCAAACAATTCTTTTCTGATTTTATGAAAAGATACATCAGAGACCCGAGCTCTTATTATTCTAAGTAGTTTCTACTCATTTATAAATGCCTTTCTTATGGAGTATTGTTACTATTGAAATGTAGCAAATATTATTCAGTATTATAACAACTTCTATAGGATGGTATGTTGGATGAATTGTTATTGTTGGGACTTTTCAGCAGGCAATTACCATTCAGTGGTTAACAGACCATATCTAAGTTGTATCTGAATGCTTCAGCAATCCAAGTAAATTAAAAATGATATAGGGTAGAGCACATACCACTGTCAATAATAGCCACCTCCAGAATTTTTTCAAATTCTCTTAAATTCTCTCAATCAGAACCTATACACACAGGCATACTTTGTTATAGTGCGGTTTGCGTATGGATAGTGGACCCCAAAAATATTAATCTAGCTAAATTGATTGCGGCTTGGTTATAATGCAGTGTTGGATTTCTTGGACCCCAACATCTGCGTTATAACGGGGGAAGCCTGTATATAAAACACAATGTGTATCTGTGTGTGTGTAGCACTTTTCAATGAGTACATAGTAGTACTACATATTTAATTAGAAACCCAACTTGGTTCCATAAAATATGTACGTTTCTGTAGCGATGTACAAACACATATAGATGATTATTCACAACAGCCTACAGAATAAAAGATAGAGCAATAAACTGATCCTAGGCAGAAGTGCCAGGTAATGACACTGATCCTAGGCCGAGTGCAGAGCAGGGCTCGAAATTAACGTGGTCCCCATTGTCAGTAAAAACTGTTTGGGACAAACAAATATCTTCCAAGATGCCTCCGGGACGGAAGTGATTTAAAAAATTTTTTAAATCACTTCCGCCCACAGAGGTGCCTGGGGAAGATATCTTTTTTTTAAAAATTTGTTGAGGATTGTTGTTCTTGTTTTTGTTACGGTAGAAAAACAAAATCAACTCAAGGTTTGGCCTGGAGTTTGACAATTATTTATTTCCTCAACATTTTAATGGTGTTTTTATTATGCTACTAACAACTATAGATGATAATAAAGTAAAGAAACAACATTTTGATTTTGGGACGGTAGTGAAAATGGTACTATGCTAGATGACAATACAGGTATACCTTGATGATTGTGGCTAATTTGTTCTAAGATTTTCTGTACTGTTCAAGGTCTTAATTTAAAATCGTTGCACCATGTGCAGCTGAACTGTACTGAAAAGTACAGCAAAAACAAAATGGTTGCAAACCAGTCTGACACATAAAAGGATGAAACTCTGCATATATATATATATAATATATATGTTGTCAAATCCACAGACAGCGCTGTTTCGTCGTTTATACAACTCATCAGTGTGGCTACGAGCGAGGATTGAAACCATATATATATATATATATTCCGATTCCTCTACGGTTCAGGAAAACTTAACAGTGGCTTTATTGTAAGCCTATCCTAAGTTTCCTAAAAGACACCCCTCCCAAAGAAAAACACCACCTTTAGTGTATTCCATATGTTAAAGCATGAAACACACTGATAAAGAATAACAACATTTGGCATTGTTAATTGCTCTTTCAGAGGAAGACCCTTCGAGGTGCCACAAGTCAGACATCAACAACTTTGATATGAGAGTTCAGAAGTGAGTCCTGAGAGAAAGAGAAGGTTAGCTTTACACAAACAGAAAAGATTGTGCGAACTCATGGTAAAGCTACAATTACAATTTGGTTGAACTTAGGTTTTAGTTTTGAAGACAAAGTGAAGGAAATGTAATGGCAGGATTATTTTTAAAAATTTTTATTAGATGTGTCCATGCATCTCTCTATAAGACACTTTTTTGTTAGTCGGTAGGTCCCTAATATGCTAAATATTAATTTTCTCAGCTGGGTAATTCTGTGTCAAATCAACAAGGGGTCAAACCATGACCATCACAGAGGTCAACCTTTTTTTATTTGACCTCTGAGGTAAAAATGCACAGAATAAAAGATCTACTTGAGTACTTTAAAATGGTATATAAATTAGCTTTCTAGGTGTAAAAACAACTGAGATATTGATTTTCAAACTTTGTCACTACCTTAAAAAATTCACATTTTTGGCAAAGTTCAGAGGTCAGTATCGCCAGTACCCTTTGAACTAGAAATGTGAGACAGATACCATTTAATTTGTCCCATAAAAGATCTATAATTGTGCCAAATTTGAACAAAATCCGTGATGGTCATGGTATTTTTGCCTTAAAAATTTGTTGATTTGCCATGGAATGACTCAGCCGTATCATATTGGATTGATATTAAACTTGGTCCAGACCTTCGGGTGAACCATTCTCATCTTCCTCCTACTACAACCACTACCACTACTATGTTTAGAATCCATTTGAAATATGGATGTAAGGGTGGTGGACGCATTATTGAACTTATGGTTCTTGTTTTTATACAATAGATTGCCTTTTGCCATGACATCAAATGAACTACAAATTGCTCGACTATATATAGTTTAAAAAACATTCAAATAATGACTGAGTTTTTATTCAGGGTAATCTTTGTCACGAGTGTGTTCTATATTTTTCTCAGAAGGCTGTTGTGAGTAATCATAAATAGGAGTTTCTACATCCCTATAGAAACATATCAAGTAACATCTTCATTGTGACTTTGTGACTAAGTTTTATTTAAACCTTTTACAATTAGACAAAATTTTTAGTTCTTTAAAAATTTTTCATATTGTTTCACTTTTTTTTCTAAATATAATAATGGATGTGAGTGAGGCATTCAGTAGGAAGTAGATTTGTAAAATTTACCCAGACTTGAGAAAATTTGTTCACCTTAACCCAGATTAGAACCCAGACCCATTTCTACTTGAAAAAACATTATGTGGGATTATGGGTAGGCAAATTGACACACAGTAACGTGACTGCACCAGAGTACACTTCAGTAGTTAAAATCAAGGATAAAATATAATATTAATTATTGTAAATTGTATGTGGCACCACTATCACAGTGGGTTCTTATGGGTTAAGTAATCTGTGCCCCTTCCTGTTATGTACTATAGAGAAATCTGGTTTTATATAAAGCCAGAGTGATATACAAATGAAGTTTGATAAATAGAGAATTCACCAATATTTTTTTTATTTATATATAATCATAAATTAATTAGCATAGATCAGAAATAAAGAACGAGATTGAACTTGCAGCCCTTATCCTGGGGAGCCTGTCAGACCTGGACAGCACTTTACCAATTAATATATGAAAACTAACCAGCAGCCGTCATTCAAATGTAGCTAAATAGCTATACTCTTCCTTATCTGATTTTACTTCCACAACATTGTTTACACTAGTACCTGGATCTACAGATAGGTGGGCGTTTATTTGGGGGGGGGGTCAAGTTTTTATAGATGGAAATTTGAAAGCATCTATGTTTTAGAGCACTTTAGTATAAAAAAACTGGACAACTTGAATACGCATATAATTAAGACATCAAGTCCGAAATATCTGTCAATTCGTTGTATAAACAAAAAGTTGCTTCAAAGAAATTAATTCGCTCGATACTTCTTCAGTATTGCTGAATGAGTATGAAAACAAACAAGTTATATTATTTATTTATTTATTTATTAATTACAAAAATTAAATTATTTTTTGTGTTTGCAGGTACTAAATACAGTCTATATAATATATAGACTGTATTTAGTACACACACATATATATATGTGTGAGTGTGTATGTATGTTCGGCTCTTGTAGCAACTTAAAAAGAAAACACTGTCCAAAGAAGTACCAAATAAGATTAAAACGAGTTGCCAATTGATAGTGAAGTGAATAAAAACATGTGAGTCATAACTTTTATTATGCTCAATTTAGCTGTTGTGGTGGCCTTTGAATAATGGCCCTGGGCTATTATTTGGTCCCTTTTTTCCACCCAAAGTTTGCTGTTTTCCTGTTTTACCACCCTGGGTGATCTTACAGTAGATCCTGGTAGTATTAGATGTAATAGTCTTAAGTTGTCCGAATTTCTTAGATGAAGCATTGACATTATTATCAACTTTTGACTAGTCAAAACAGCAGGTTAATAACGGGATACTTTAATTAAAAAAAAGTACTAAGTGTCAGGTTTCAGCTCCAACCACCATTTCGTACCAACTTCTTGGTTTCAAATCATAATATTCTTTGGTTACTTGATGAGGGAACAATACCACATAAGCAGAGTGAAGATATGCTTTCTTCAAAGGTTCCAGATGAGAGAAGGACTCTCATAGCCAACATATTGCAGATTTCAGAAAGAGCTGTTAGAAAAGTCAGGATTATTTAAGAGACATTAAAATCAGGAGGAATGGAAATATGGTTGATGTTAAAACATGTTAAGTGAGAGAGGTGGGGAAAGGGCAAATTCATTAGAGTGTAATAAACTAATTATTGCTAATGAGCTAATTTGGTTTCCAGGGTTCTCCTAATTTTAATTACATATAAACCAACAAAATGATGAATGAGTGATAAGGAGTTACTTATTCTGTTTGTGGTCTTCACAGCAAGATACTAATATGATGTCAATGCTTATATGTAGGCATTACGAGACCTAGACGACATACTACAGGTTTCCCTAGCTATCTGAAAGTAGAGCGTTTTTTATAAAAACCTTTCATAAGCTGAAATGGCGTAAAGTGAAGAAGCAATTAGCATTAATTTATATGGGAAAATTTTTTTAGCATTCCAGGACCAAAAAGATGGTGATGATGTTAGACAGTCATTGGTGGTTGGGGGATAAAGGAGACTGCAGAGAGTGCACGCTGCCTCTATAACAGCTTGCTGCAAAACAAATTCTGAATGCTATTTTCACTTTTTACCTTTAGTAAAAATAAAAAAAAGCAAAAAAGTGGTGTAATGCCAACTTTTAAAAAGTATGGGATACCTGAAATGTAAATAACTTTTAAGATAGGAAATGAGAATGTCCTATTCATTTGTTGTTTTGTAGTTTAAAAAAAACAAAAAAAAACAAAAAAAAAAAACAATAAAATAGGTCTGGTTAGTCACCCAATAGAAACAGTCACATGACCGTTGTCTTTTGGCATCATGTGTTGGGGGGTGATAAATTGGAAAAAGGGGTGATCAATGAACAAGTTACTTCTCTCCTCACCTTTTGTTGGGGGTGATCAATTAAAAAATTGGAAAAAGGGGTATCAATGAAGTTTTTTTTTCACCTTTTGTTGGATCACTAAAAAGTCTGAATTTTCAAAAAAACAAGCGTGAACGCTGCTGGAAACAAACTAAGGAACCAATTTATCATAAACTTATATTTTAAATTGACCCCCCCACCCCCTCTAAAAAAAACTTATGGGGGTGGTTAAAAAAAAGATTTTTTTTTTTTTTAAAATTCTTTTTTTTTTTACATTAGGAGTAAATTTTCAGCCTTCTAACTCTATTGGTACAACCTGCACACATACATAGCCAGCATCACTTAAAAACTGAAGAAACCTATGTTGACAGTTTTGGTTGACTGTTTCTAATAAAAACAATTAAATAAATAAAATATATTCCAAGAGTTATTAGAACTACTGAACTCATTCTGCTGCTTTTGTTGTTATCACAATGAGTAATAGGAGGATGAACTTCAAAGTCCACAGCTACAATAAGTGTACTTTGATTAGTGAGGTTAATTCATTCTCAAAATTTCTGTACTGTTCAAGGTCTTATAATTTAATTTTTTTTTTCCAACTTATACTTAGTTATATTAATTCGTATAGCAATACCATAACCATACTACATCAAAAATCTTTATCTAAGGATTGCCAAAATAGCCATTTTTCGTTTAGATCTGGCTGATACCCACACCTCAAAACTGGCACTAATCAAAACCCACACTATTCAAGGTATTGCTGTATACCAGATATAAGAGTTGTGGCTGAACAAAAGGATTTGTGGACATTATAACAGTTTTATTATAGCATCATTATAACATGGGGCAGTTTTCAGTAGCACAACCTCTCTTTGCAACCTCCTTATATAAGAGTTGGTCCCTACCAAGAGAACTGGTTGACAAAAGACTGCATTTATAACATACCATGCAAATGCGTAAAAAAATATAAAGGAGAAAACATCCATTTGCTTAATTTCAGACTTAAGGAACATAAGAAAGCCATATACAAAGGGGAAATAAATTTTAAAAAGTCTAGTATGGTAGACCATATATGGGATGAGGTCCAAATAACAGATAAGGAACATTACTGGAGAGTGAGAAAATTGAAGGAAGCAGCATACAAAGACAACTGTAAGGGAGACCATTCTGTTTACAGATGGTACTGTATAATACGAAAAGTCTGATTTTGTTTATCGGTATGTGAACTCTAAGTAACCAAAATGTTGCATTGTAGCCAGAGGTTTTGAATTAAGGTGCCTCTAAAAATAAAAAGTTTTCATCTCTTCAAAACTTTTTTTTGTCCCATTCAAGCCTTCCGCAGGAACTAGCTGAAAATCACGGCCATAGGTCAGGTTTTCAGCTAGTGTTATTAATAACAACAACAAGAGTCGAGTTTCCTGGCTAAAGGGGTTGACATTCTAGCAAAACAAAAGCTAATATAGACAACAGCTTTCAAGAGTTAAAGCAACAAGATGAAACCCTAACATCAAAAGGAGAAATATAACAGTCTTTACAGCCATTACCTTTTCTTTTGTTTTTGTTTTTGTTTCAGAGATGAAAGCAAAGGTCTAAGTGCAAACAGATTTTAAGCTGAACTACAGTTGCCTTTTCACCACCTGACAAGGAAAAGCATTTATCTAAGGGTTGCCAAAAGAGCCATTTTTCAGCTAGATCTGGCAGTTTTTTTCTCCAATTTTGCCAATAAAAATCAACGATAGCCAATTTGGTAAGTTATAATAAAAGTAAATGTTCAATTTTTATTGATAATTTGTTCTGGAGTCTTTGTATATAGTTATTTTATAAATAGGCCTTAAATGAGATATATATATGTATATATGTGTCTTGTTGGTCTTTTGGCAGCATGCCGAGTCGGGGGTGATCAATTAAAATATTGGAAAAAGGAATGATCAATGA
>VCCN01003428.1:237108-257129 GCA_006491835.1 Architeuthis dux
AAAAAAAAGGAGAAAAGAAAAAAGGAGAAAAGAAAAATCTCCATAGAGCCATCATCATCAGATTCCCCCACCCCTCATTTAATTTACAGACATGCAATGGCTCGAGGCTATTTTTTCTGATCTTTTATTGGAGAATACGAAAAAGAAGAAAAAAATTCTGTTAAATTGGAAGCTTGGTTATGAAAATAGTGCGAATATTTATCTAATTTGCTTCAATAATGCTGGCTAATTTTAGAGAATAAAAGACGAGAGAAAGGTTTGTTTTTTTGTTGGAGGGTGGATGATTGGTGTATAAATGTTAAATAGGTCTGCAAGCCTGAAACAACATAGCCTGCACACTTAAAAGCACTTCTGTATTTCTTAAAATAGACATTTTTCTCATTAAATCCAAATATATCCCAACATTAACATAATTGTGAAAATTTTGCACAAGTCTCTCACCAAAAATTAAATAAAGCAAACGATTGCAACATAACCAGAATTATCCACATATACAAAATGCAATGTCTATCCATGTGTGTGCGTAACACTTTTCAATGAGTGCACAGATACTACATTCTGATCCTAGACACGAGATCTGATCTATATGTAAATAATCTAGTATGCTAGTATTTAATAAAACACAAAGATGGACATCTTACTGTGGAGCAAGGTTGGAAATGGGGGGGGGGGGTATGCAGGATTACGGCATACACTTATTAATTTCCATTTTATTTATATGTTCAATGTTTACTAATGGAGACATTACCATATACCTAAAACCCATTTCCATCACTGCTGTGGAGCAGTAGTTGAACAAACTAATCTTGCAAACCATTACTACTGTAGGGAGTTTGATCCTTACTAAGGTCCCCACACTATAAGCTTAATAAAAAGCTAAAGTTAAAAAAAAAATTTAAAAAAAAAAAAATTATATATATCTGCAAAGCTTCTCAAAACCTAACTAGAAAAATATATAATACATAAACAAAAATAAACCTTAAATATCACTTACATGGTCTGCCTCTCTCGGGCCCTTCAATTGAAGTGAAATGACCCGCCAAAATTTCGTTGTCCCCTGACCACGTGATCTTATGTACATCAGTCGGATTTTATACAAATTTCTAGCTGAGCACTTTTAGCGAGAGAAATAATTTTTACAAGAAGACCAACATATATCATATATTAATTAAAACTTAAAGTATATTTAAATTCGAAGGTTCATATACAGGTGTTTCCCTTGGAGAGCCATAAAAATGATATGCTAGTGGATTTAAGGATGGGTATCTGTCGTAGAACGATCGTTAGTAGGTTATTCTACCAAATCGTTGCTAGCGAGTTTGGTACCCACTTGGTGCTCAAACATTATGGCCCTATGCTAAACTATGCTAAACTTAATAAGTATCTACCAGACTATGATTTCACAAAGGTTTTATACAGAAGCCAAATAGTGACATTTGAACAAAATTAAGATGAACCCCACAAAGATGTTTATCAATATAACAAAAGAATTTAGGGAGTACTCAGTAGCATCTAAATAGTTTAATACAAAAATGCTACTTGGTATTGTATGACCTATGGAGATGCAAACCTTGCCAAGAGGTCCATGAAAGTTAAAGGAAAAATCTTGTTTGCTTTCTGTCTAAAGCTAATTCTAGACAATACAACCCTCACAATTGCTGATATACTACAAAATCAATTTGTAGTTCTGTATGGACAAGAGCATAAAAAATAAAACAAAAATTATTTACAAGTTTCCTTAACTCTTAAATTCATAGACTGCTTGTAATTGACAGTTGAACTCTTCAATGAATAGAATTAAAAATAATGGAATGTTTTTAAATTCACCTAATGGTCCAAGGCGGGATAATTTTAATAAGTTATTTCCCTTGATAATGACATTTAATTTTTATAAAATGAATTTAAGAGTTAAACATATGAACATGATATTGTCACAAGCAATAAGGGAAATGATTTTATAATCTAGTGTTGCTTCTATCAGCCTTTTGGTGAGGATCAGTTGGGTTTTGGCTGCAGATAAAGCACTGCAAAAATGAAGCATGCCTGGTCACTGGGGATCCGTCTCCAAGGCACTGGAAACATGCAAGGATCACTAAGCTAATGCATGCAACAGAAACTGGGAATTTGTCACTGGGTGTATACTCCATTTGGAAGTTGTCTCTTAAGTGATGGGTTGTTTTACCCTTACACATGTGTGTGTGTGTGTGTGCGGGGGGGTTTACATTAAACAGACTTTTATCATATTAGCTCTCATGGGGAGGCAAATACTGTGCTTGGTCCTTGGGGATTTATTTTCCAAGCAGCACCTCCCCATTGCACTAACAGGGTAGGGATCAGAGGTACGCTCTGACACCTTCGACAAAAGCCAGTGGGACTGGGCTATTTTTGCTTTTAGCCATTAAATCTGACCTTGCGTTGTATTTGCCCTTGTGGCAAATAAATATCATCATTTGCTCTGATCAGCAGACAAATCACTACAAATACTTTTCAATCTGCATTATCCCAAAGGCAGAGATCATGATGAAAATCCAATAACATTTTTTTCTTGCTCCTTTTTTTAAAATTTATATTTTTACCACTGCCAATAAAATTGATATTTTCATCATTTTTAGAGTTACAATTCTCAGTTATTTTATTTTGAAGCATGAACACTCTACATTGTGTTCAAGCTTTAAAAAAAACCCAACAAACAAAAAAACTGAGCATTGTAGCTCTAAAAATAACAAAATTATCAACTTTTTAAAAATGGTTCGTTTGGCACTCATGTTTGTCTACACAATATCTACAAAAGTTCTCAGTGAATTTCAATGAAACTTTGTGGAAGCATGGGTCACAGAATTTGTTTTCAATTGAGAGATTTTTTCATAAATTAAGAAGAGGTAAGCAATAATCCCAAATATGGAAAAATCTAAACAGTTACCTCCAACTCATCATAGCTATATATGAATTGATTTTCATTCAGTTTTTTTGTTAATGTATGGTGTTGGCAGAGGTATGCACTCTCCGAATGATTTCTAGTTTTATTTTATTTTATTCAAACCTGGGATTATGTTTTCTTCTTTCAAACATCAAATGAAGAACATTTTCACATTACAGAAATACCTTGATTACTGGTGTTAATTCATTCCAAAATTTTCCATACTGCTCAAAAGTACGGTTCAAGATCTTATTATAATTTACTGTTTTTGGTCAGCTTATATGGTTATGGTATTGCTGTATAACTTCATGTAAGTATAACTTACATTAATTTGTACAGTAATACTGTAACCATTCTACATCAAAATCTGCACTAATCAAAACCATACAATTCAAGGTATTCCTGTACTTTTGATGATAGCTGCTGTCAATAATAGCAGGCAACTTCAGTACCTAATTAATATTGATAGCTAATTAATTCATGAAGGCAAAACATGGAAAACAGAAATGGATTTCCTCCTGAAAGCAATGGCAGAAGGATTTTGTCTAAAAGGATTGGAAACATTTTTGTCTGCAATTGTTTCTTTAATCTAAGAAGAATACCAAAGTCTTTAGAGTTGAACATATTTCTTGTAGCAACTGTCATAAGTATTTGAACAGACATTTTGCTTCTAATTGCTTATAACATTAACAAACCATTGTTTATATAAAAAGGTACTGCTCATAAGTATTTGAACAAGCAGAAAAGTCTATTTTTTTTTATTGCCTAAGATTGCAGGGGGGATCCAATTTAACATACTTTTATAGTTTGGCAAGTCTTCCAAATAGCAATGTGAGTTAGCCTTTTCAATCCCCTTGATCGATTCGGAACAAGATTTTAGAACAGTAAAAAAAAAATTTTTTTTTATTTAACCATTTAATTCTATTTTTAAAAAAATCCATTTTCCAGTAATTTAGCATTCAGAACCACAAAACATGACTAAATGCATGTCTTGTTATGTTGATTGCAATAAAATTGTTCTTCTTGTATAATTTTCCTGTTTTAAACTCTCAAACCCAAGCGATTAGAAGTGAAACGTCTCTTTGTTCAAATACTTATAAGTACTGTAATTACAATCATTTTTGTAAAAATCCCAACACAACAATGTGTAGTTTTCAAAATATTTCTATTTCATGATCACAAAACTTTACTGATTTTTTTAATAAAATCAGCCTTTTAAGGTCTGTTGTTGGACATAGGCATTCTCCAAGTAAGACATGGGAGGTGATGGGCCTTACCCAGCCATGCTGGCCCATCATGTGTTGGAGGGGAGGGGGAAAGAGATGAATACATGCCTTTTCCAAGAGCATTAGTGCGAAGTGAATGCAAACTGTCTGAAACGATAATAACTAACATTAAATATTCAAGAGGTATTTTGTGAATTTTCAGTTTTTATTTAGCCTGGTCTGAGTAATATTTTCAATATCTGATTTCAACAGAAAGTAATGTACTTAAAAAAATCTACAAGCCATTAAAAAATGACCCCAATCTTTTTCTCTACAGCACAGTCGCTCAGTAAGTAAAATTGTGGGTTGAAGTGTTCTTCAATTGGATGACACTTGGGCTATTTATTTCTGGTTGAGACAAAAGGTATGTTTATTAAATAAAATCTCTAAAAAAGGGTCTTTGGCACAGAGGTTTCATTTTCAAAAAGAGAAGCATTTTTCTAGGTCTCACTAGCCTAAGAGAGCTTGTAAGGGTGGTACACTTAGCTTATTGGCAGACATAGGTTATTTTTTTAGTCTGGGAACACTCAAAAAATATTCCCATATAAATTAATGGTAATTGTTTCTTTGCTTTACGCCATTTCAGCTTACGAAAGGTTTCACAGAAACGCTCTACTTTTGGAGTGTGGGGGTGGAACCTGTATACAAGAGAAGACATGTAATTAACCTAAATAGATTGTTAGTATCTTAGTCTTACTAATAAAACAATTTTAACAGGTAACATGTATGCAGACATTTTACTGCTTGTCTGAGGTAAGTATATTTGTAGACGAAGAAAGCTTCTTTATAACAGATCAACACAGGGCATTCTTGTTAGTGTGAAACACAAACAAAAACAGCTCTGGTTAGTCACTCAATAGAAACCATCACATAAACCAATGTCTTTTGGCAGCATGCTCTGTTGGGGGTGATCAATTAAAATTTAGAAAAAGAGGGCATCAATGAATAAATTACTTCTCTCACATTTTGTTGGACACTAAAAAGTCTGAAGGAATTTAAAAAAAAAAACAAAAAAAAACAAAAAAAAACTTTTTTTTAATTTAGACATAAGGAGTAAATGTTTAAATTTTCGTCCCTCTAACTCCATTGGTGTGAGCTGCACGTGTGACACCTACATACATAGCCAGCATCACTTAAAAACTGAAGAAACCTATGTTAACAGTTTTGGTTGCCTGTTTCTAATAAAGACATTTCTAGACATAAGGAGTAAATGCTGAAATGTTCTGCCCTCTAGCTCCATTGGTGCGGCCTGTACGCGCAATACATACATATCCAGCCAGACCAGCTTAAAAACTGAAGAAACCTGTGTTGACAGTTTTGGTTGATGGTTTCTAATACACACGCACACAAAGAAACAACAACACTGTTCCATTTCTATTTCCACCGAAGTAGCAGCAATGCTGTTATCTATTTCTGTAGGTAGATGAGAAAATGGTTTTGATAGTTAAAGAGAAGTGATGGAGGTATCACTGCATGTAGGCTCCATTCTCTGAAAATCTCAACTCACCCCACCTTCTTGTGTGCCTGCCCATTGCTAAATAGTGTGGATAGATAAAATGTATGTAAATATTTATCACACACAGCTTAATAAAAAGTTGTATTATGATGATTGATAATAATATATACAAGTTAGTGTAAGCATATCTGCTGAAAATCCAATGTAAGTGAATAAAAATTTCAAAAATATATATTTTTTTTAAATAATGCAAATAGCTTTAAAAAAATAGAATCCCCACCCCAACCAAAAAATATTTTTGCGCTAGTTTGACCAAAAAGTGCTAAAATTTGTTAAAATATCCAGAAATGGCCAAAAACCACCAAAAAGATGCTAGAAATGTTCAAAAATAGCTAGATAATAGCCAAAATGTTTTAGGCGCAAACGCGCTAATTTAGCGCTTTTTGCACTGCCAAATGCGAAACACGCTAAATTGGCAACACTGACCCCAACCAATCTTTTTAATACAATATGCTTAAACAAACAGACAAATCCTTCAAGTAATTCAAACAACGTTTTGGTCCCAGAAAAGAAGTGCCAATTTTACTGGACATGATTCATATGTACTAATATGGCTAGCAAGTAATTTTGGCAACATCTCTGAATGAGAAATTGGAAGCAGAACTATGAAATATACTTCTTAGAACTTTCTAACCAGCCAGGAAACTGCACACAAGAGATGGGTTGTACGGGTTTCATTGATTGAAATTTATCATACGAAACAAACATATACTGTCCTGATTACTATATATGTAGATGTTGCTTGGAAAATAAATCAACTCTATTATTTCTGGTAAGTCAATAACGCAACAGCAGCAGGTGGCATATAAACATTAATTCTTTAACCAGTTAACAGATCTAGTGCTGGAAATAGCATGAAGATTAAAAGCAAATCTGTGAATATATATATATCTGACCATTTATTTGTTTGTTTCTTTGTTCACTGAGAGAGGGGGTGGATTGATAGGAGAGTGAAAATCAGCCAGCAGCCAGAGAAATAGATACTATGGGGAGTGGATGAGTATGCGTGCCTTTACTGAGAAAAGGGATGGGATGGGCTGTCCCTCATGCCTTATCATCATCAGCAGCAGCAGCAACAACAGTAATCACTAGTGCCGAGGCCTGAGGAAGGGGGTTGAGCAGCAATGCAACATCAACTTAGGGGAGAGAGAGTAATAATGTTTATATGTGCACTAACAGTCAAAAGGGAGGTAAATTTTCTCTTTTAGAGGTCTAAAGTGAGAAACCCCCCCCTTTAAGGGTCAAAAGAGGGGGACCGCCCCCCCATTTAGGGATTCGGGAGGGGGGAGTTTTTTTCCGGGTTGGTGCTTTGTTTTTCCCTTTTAGAGGTCAACATTGGTTGAGGGTATTTTTTTTCCCTTTCAGGGATCAAAATCAGAAGGGGGACTTTTTTCCAGGGAGTAAGGACAGAAACTTTCGTTTTAGTGGTCAAAATCGGGGGATCTTTTCCCATATAAGGATCTAAATCGAGTGGGGAGGATATTTTTTGCTTTTTACGGGGAGCTGTGTTTTTATATAAAGTTTCTCGTTTAGGGGTCTAAAGTGAGGGAAACATTTTAGTGGTCAAAATAGAGGGGGACATTTTTTCCGTTTAAGGGGAATTTTTTCCCTTTTAGAGGCCAACATCGGTTTTTTTCCCCACTTTTAGGGGTCTAAATTGGGAGGGGGACTATTTCCAGGGGGCAGAATCTTTTTTCACATTTTAGTGGTAAAAATCAGGGGGGGGGGTGAATTATATTTGAAGTTATTTTTCCCCGGGCAATGCCAGATAACCCTGCTGGTATATAAATAATACTAAAAGTCTAATTTTGTTTATCTAATCTCTGAGTAGCCAAAACGGTGCTTTGTAGCCAGAGGTATTGAATTAAAGTGCGCCAACTTGTGAAAGCTGAGTCAAGAAAAGCCACCAACCCTGCTGCTTTCAACATTCATTGATTATCATGAGTCTAAGTGGGTATTCCAAGCCATGACTTAATCCATGATTATTTGAACAACTAACAAATGTCCAAATCTGTGAGGAAGAAACTAACCCTGACAATACAGGATTACTGAAGAACTGAAGAACTAAAGACTATAGATGTGCCTTGAATTTCTTTACACACTGTAATCATGTAATCCAAATTGCTTCTATTACATCCTGAACATACACCACAAAAGAAGCCTTTTTACTCTGTCGGACAGAAAACCAAAAGACTTTATTTAATTCATCATTGCCAGATACAATAAAAGTTAAATTCATTTTATTAATTAATAGACTGAACCTCCCATTGGGTGTGACTGACTGTGTCCAACAATTCAGTATTGTCCATTAAGTTTTTATATCCTTGTATCAAGTGAGCCCGACAACAAGTCAATCTGTAATAACAGCAAGAAAAATCTGTGTATTGTCCTTTGTTCATAAATGGCAAGAGAGTAATCAAGCTCAAAGTGAAATAAGCTGACAAGTAGGAAACAATATTAATGATAATTATTCTTGAATACTTAAAACAGCCACTCTGGGCCAAACGAAGAAACCTGTTTGAAACTATAAAATAAAGCAATAACAATTCTGGGTTTGAACTGCCAAAACGTTCCTTTTGGGCCATCTTTCCAGACCCAAGCACTGGTAAAAGAGGTGGGTTGGCATGGAGCAAGCAACGCCATCCTATAAAACCTACTTGCTACGGAAACCATGGCAGCATCACCCCAGTGATTACCCCAAGCTTCTTCGAAGGGCTCAATGATGCATGCTGGTGAAAGCCTACGGAAACCCAGTTCACCCAACAACCTTCTAATGACAAAGGCAAAAACCCGGATAGGGACCTGGAACATCAAAACCCTGTTTAAGAGCTGGAAATCAGCTCGAGTGGCAAGTGAAATGAGCAGATAAAAGATCACGATCCTCGATTTATGTAAAACAAGATAGAACGGAAGTGACTAAACCAGACTGACCATCAGGGTAGACCATCATCTATTCTTGCTACGAAGACCACTCACAACGAGCAGCATTGATGATGACACCAGAGGCTATAAAGGTACTGATGGCATGAAAACCAGTCTCGCCACGGCTTATGTCATCAAGGAGGTGAAGGTGGCCAGACTGATGTGGGCCCAGAACTTTCGACCCTATGCTCCACAAGAAGTCTACAGGAATAAACAATAACAATTTTGGGTTTGGCATCTACAAGCGACAGGGAGTGGCACCAAAGAATTTAGATGAGGGAGGGTTTTGCATGCTTTTATTTTAATAGGACTCCTTTTATAACGCGGATGTTGGGGTCCAAGAAAGCCAACACTGCATTATAACTGAGCCATGATCAATTTAGCTATTTTGAGCTAGATTAATATTTTGGGGTTCACCCGCTGTATAACAGGCCTGTAATAATAATAATAGAAAAAAAAACAAAAAAAAAAAAACACATTGTTCATTGAAACCAAACCCAAAATGCAAATTGTAATGTTACAAATACAATGTACATCTGAATAAGAATGACTTAACGAAGCAGGTCAATGGATTCAAAGTTGAGATGACAAACAAAGAAACTTGAATCTTATAGTTCATATAACAAAGTAATGAAAATAGAGACAATACATGTCCCATAGACTAAGAAACAAGTGATCTTTAGATAAAGAGAGTTGCTTAAGAAGTTAGAAGAGAGTGCTAAGAAAAGAAAATGGCGAAAGGATGATTAATTGAAAAAAGAAAACTACAACATTATGTATGGACACATTTCAAATTAAACACTATTCTTTAAAATCAAAAACAATGGTAAAACTGCAAATTATACATTATTTTTAACTCTTAAATTCACACAAAGAAAATAGAATATCAATATCAAGGGAAATAATTTCTGATTAAAATTATCTTCCTTTGACCATTTGGTAAATTTTAAAAATTCAATTCATTGAAGAGTTCCACTGTTGGTATCAAGCGGTTTATGAACTTAAGAGCTAATGGACACTCAGGGCAAAAAAACGTTGACCACAAAATATATGCATACTTCAAGATTACAAATCTCTGAGCGAAACATATTGCTAAAAAAGTGACAAAGATTAAGTGTGAAAGCTGGTAAAAGATTTCCTCAAGATTAAATACAGCAAATATACTGTGCTGACAATACGAACTGCGAGGTTGAACCTGAGCCCTCTGCCCAACCACAGCCGAAGAGACATTGTGTGGCAGCGCTGTTGATACATCCAGACTCCCCGCTCATGTTTTGCTGCGTCAGACACTTCACATACGGGCACCTGAATCACTCTTTGGCATAATATAAATGGCCGACTGGAGGGCTGATAACAATTCGCTTTTGGCTGCGGTCTGACGAATGTTGTTGGCGTAGAAGCAAAAATTCGAAGGAAAACAGTGCGTTTGCCGGTGTCGTGCGGAAGAGGTTCCCTCCTAAGAGGTGTCCTGTGAGAGAGACATTGTGCCCTGCGGTCCTCCCGTTTTAAAGAGACTTTGTGCCCTGTGGTCCTCCTGTTTTAACGATACTTTTCTACTACATATACTTAAAATTTAATAAGTGCAAAATAGCTCAGAGATTATAGTATTGGACTGAAATTAGAGGAGGAAACTATGACCTTATATATTTTAAACCAAATGCTGATCAGTGACAAAATTGAAATTATTAACATTGCTAAAAGAAACTAGAAAGCACTCAGAGAGCGCATACCTCTGCCAACACCATCGTCACTAAAAACCGAATGAAAACGAGTTCATAGTTATGATGCAGGAGAGGTAACAGTTAAAAATTCCTGGATCGGCCGCAAAATTTATTCACTACACCATCGACCAGGGCCCACCCTTCCAAACAATGTCATTGAAATTCATTGAGAACTTTTAGAGATATTGCGTGAACGAAAAAAAGTGGCTGCAAGCAAAGGAGTATGAATACCAAGATGAAAATTGTTTGGTTTTTTTTAATGCAAAAATAGGATTAAAAAATTTCAGGGAAACTGAATAATGGGCTAATTTATGCAAAATCAAAACACTTGAAGATATTTTTATCTTTCAAGTGGGCAGGCAGTCAAAAATACTGACATCTTAATTAGGTTAACACAGATTTTGATGCTAAAGAAATAGAATAATGACATCAGTGTTCCTTACTTGGTATAAGGACAACTGCCCTCTGGAACAATTGCACCCATAGGACAACCCCCCCAGATAAGGGACTCTTAGCAATTGGCCCCTGGACAATTTCCCCATGGGTGTGATCATTTACATGACCAACTACTTTATTTCCACAAACTTCATTTTTGGCTTTACAGTTGCTGTGCTACCGTGGGGATAGAAACAAAAATACCGAGATCTTAATTAGGTTAATACAGATTTTGATGCAAAAAGAAATAAAATAATGACATCAGTGTTCCTTACTTGGTATCAGGACAACTGCCCTCCGGAACAATTGCACCCATAGGACAACTGCACCCCGGACAATTTCCTCATGGGTGTGATCATTTATAAGGCCAACTACTTCATTTCCACAAACTTCGTCTTTGGCTTTACAATTGCTATGCTATCATCAGAGGAGAATTCATCGAGGGGGTGGGGGCAAAAATACTGAGATCTTAATTAGGTTAATACAGATTTTGATGCCAAAGAAAAAGAATAATGACATCCGTGTTCCTTACTTGAATTAAATGATGCTTGCCATTTCTACAAATAGGCCATGTTTGAAAGATCAAAAGAGCTCTAGATTTCAATCAGTTGATGAAAATTCTTCAAAGAAATTATATACGATAAAAGAGTTGAAAAGATTAAAGCAGCTGCCTATTATTTTCAGCCTACAGAAAACGTTTGATCCTATCAAAACAGGTCAAAAATATTGTCTCTATTCAATAAGTCCTTGCCAAAATAAGTCTTTGATTTCAACAGAGCACTGATCCAGCTTGCAAGATTTGTTTTGCATTTTTATAGCTAGTAGCTAAAAAGGTGCTAAGAGAAAAGAATTTGCTGTTTTTTTAAGAACCTATAAAGTTAAGGTTTTGACCTTATTATTTGCATCAATTAGCAATTCAAAAGTTTAAAATATAAAAATCATTAAACATAAACTTACTATAAAACATTTTATTCCCATTGAAGAAAAAAAAAGAAAAAACAAGGTGGAAGAGAAGGAATGAACAGACATATTTACAGAATATTTGTATTTTGCTAAGAATAAATATACATTAACTCTTAAATTCATGAACCACTTGAAACCGCTCCTAAACATAGTGGAATTTTAAAAAATTCCAATCTTTTGTGAATTGAATTTTTAAATCTACCTAAAAGTGTAATGAAAGTAACTCTGATTAGAAGTTATTCCCATTGATTTGAATTTTTTTTAATGAATTTAAGAGTTAAAGACCCTATGTTTGAGTCAAATTGAAAATCTTTTAGCAATCTATGATCTGAAATTTGTTATTTCTGTTTAAAATTCTCAATGATATCATAATTTAATACAGTGACAAAGTTTTTATTTGATCATAACCCAATTATAAAAAAAAAATGCCATGATATACATTTGTAATGCACATAAATAGTTCCTTATGGAAAACTAATGGATCTTTCAATCCACTTATGGTATCTAAAAATCCATTAACGGAAATAAAGTCACAGGAAAAAAGTCACAAAAAAAAAAAGCCTCATTTAATTTATAGTAATAAAATAAGTGATATTTTAAGACACTATTGAACTGATAATACATGCCTTGTACACACTGATAAAACAATCTATATACATATGTCATTACATGTTTGCAAAATAAATCCCATTTTATTCAATCTCTTAGACAAAGCAATACAGGAATACCTTGAATAGAGCGGTTTTGATTAGTGCGGGTTTTGATGTAGTATGGTTAAGGTATTGCTGTACAAATTAATCTAAGTATAAGCTGAAAAACAAACATTAAATTATAATAAGACCTTGAATAGTGCCGTTTTGAACAGTATTGAAAATTTTAGAACAAATTAACCGCACCAATCAAAGTATACCTGTATTTGTCATTTATTGGTAATACATGACGTACACATTGATAACTTACATAACATCATGGCATTATATATACGTTAAAATAATCACAGTTGATTAAATAGGGTTAGAATGACTTCCTTGTGAATAGCAAGGAAAAAGGACAGAGAAATTGACAACTTATGGCATTTATTTAATTTGATCTTTTTATGTTTGTTGGTTATATCAGAAAGAGGCCCCTGGGAAGGGAGGATATAAATGTTGCCATATATTGCACCATCAACCTTCCATTTTCCTGAGTCCTGTGACTTTATTCTTACAAGTTTTTTATGACCTCCCCTTGGCAGGGTGCAAGTCCACGGAAGGGATACCGCCACCCTAATCACACAGCTTAGAGTGAACTCAATTAGCTGCTGAGTGCACAGGGAAATTTATCCTAATGAAGAGTTTACCACACTCTTTGCTCATACTGAGAATCAAACCAAAGACGTTCTGCGTGTGAGGCAGACATGCTAACCATACACCATCCGAGCGGACTAGAAGAAAATTAACTTTCTATAAAAGTGGTTGGGGTATACTCATTTATCGGCAACACTGTACCTCTCCCAACTATATATATCAGAAAACAGAGTTTGGTCATAATATCCGTTTTGATTGTGTAATGTTCCACTAGAAATAATAAAATTTTGCTATGTTTGGTTTAGAAGAAAATTAAGTAAAGCGTCCGTCTCCTAAGAGACAACTCCCAATGGAGTATACACCCGTGACAAAGACCCGGTTTCTGTTGCATGCATCAGCTTAGTGATCCGTGCAAGTTTTAAAACTGGTTGAGAGCAGGACTTTATTCTTAAAAGTTTTTTATGACCACCACCTTGGCAGGATGCAAGTCCACCGAAGGGTTACCTCCACAATAATCACACAGCATAGAGTGTATTCAATTAGACAGAGAAATTGACAACTTTATTTGATCTTTTTATGTTTGTTTGAGATATAAAATGTTGCATATATCGCACAACCAACCTTCCATTTTACTGAGTCCTGTGACTTTTTTCCGCCTACAATCCAAAAATCATACTATTGTATGGCTAGTGAATTAATATGGAACACAAGGAAGTCAATCATCACAAAAGCTATGTTAATTTTGGCAATCATGTTTCATTCATACTAAGAGTCATTCAGTTTATCAATAGTGAATAGAAAACAGACATGGAGGGAAACTTGTTTTTGTATAAGAATGATATTATGTTATTAATCTATAACACATGTAACTAAACAATGTTAGTAGAGAGTAGCAAGACAATCTTTTCTGAGTAATACTGAAAAGAAGTCTTCAAATGTTTCTCAATATGACTATAGACCAGTGGTTCTCAAAGTGTGCCCGGCCACACTGGTGCACCCCAAGGCAACCGAAGAGTAAAAAAAAAAAATACTTATATAAAATAGTGTGTAACTGTTAAATATGCAATTCTGCCATAAAAAATTCACAAATTACACATCCACATTTCAGCTGTAATCAACAACGTTATTAAATGGGCTACTTTGGGCTTTAAATTTGCTTCTTTATGAATTTTAAGAAAACTATTTCAAAATACATTTGGCACTCTGCATCTGACCATGGCTATTCCTGTCTGTCTTTAAAAAACCACCAATCTTTGGATATGGGTGCACAAGAAATTTACGATTAAAGAAAGCCTGAGCTCCTGAGGAGAAAATCTCAAATTAATAATAAAAAAAAAAAATGTCATCCACTGGCTACTGAAATGTTTTTGTCGAATTCATTTCATCTTTACAGTTGGTTAGCTGTGGTGGGGTAAGGAGTTGTCACCTCTCAAATGGGCTTAGTTTTAGTAACGTATACATTTTTTTTTCTGTGTACATTCAAGTATAGCACCCCCCGCCCCCCGCTATTTTGGTACAAAATATTTTTGCGGTATACAAAAGAAATACGGTATGTAGTAGTTTTCTTTACATACCATGTGAAGTGCAGCCGTGATTTCTTTTACTTGATCCCTAGTGCACCCCAGAGTCAAAAAGGTTGAGAACCACTGCTATAGACAGAGGCAGTCAAAATAGAGACTGTTCAAACATAAACAACTAGAAAGTACGCAGAGAGTGCATACCTCTGCCAACACTATACACTAACAAAAACTGAATGAAAATCAGTTTATATACTAGAAATAATAAAACTTTGCTAAGTTTGGTTTAGAAGAAAATTAAGTAAAGTGTCCGTCTCTTAAGAGACAACTCCCAATGGAGTATACACCCGTGACAAAGACCCGGTTTCTGCTGCATGCATTAGCTTAGTGATCTTTGCAAATTTCAAGTCTGTTATAGACTAAGACTTTATTCTTACAAGTTTTTTATGACCCCCCCTTTGGCAGGATGCAAGTCCACCCTAATCATACAGCTTAGAGTGTACTCAATTAGCTGCACAGGGAAATTTATCCTAATGAAGAGTTTGACACTCTTCACTCATACTGGGAATCAAACCCAAGACCTTCTGCGCGTGAGGCAGACGTGCTAACCATACACCATCCAAGCGTACTAGAAGAAAATTAACTTTCTATAAAAGTGGTAGGTGTGTACTCATTTATCGGCAACACTGTACCTCTCCCAACTTCATTGGCAGAGGTGAACAAAAGTATTCCTTCTGCTCTTGCTTGTAACAAAAATAGTTAAGTTAAATACAAAAAATACAACAAAAAACAGGCTAGATATTCCTGGTCCTATCAATATTCCAATAGCCAAGTTTCTTGAGAAGCAGACAAGAAACTTTCTTTGAATGTTTCAGCTAAATTTGTCCTTAACCAAAAATCAATTTGCCACTGTGATTTTTGAAGCACTAAAGATCAAAACAGAAATCAATCATTTTCTCCCAAGTACAAATTCATATTATCACTGGCAAGGTTACACTGTATTGTTAGGGCTAAAACACCTTTCAAAATGATCCTTGGCTGATTTTATTTCAACAGAGTGAGTTTTAACAATAGATAGTTAAATATGGTGTTAAATAAATAGGCAAGATTTATTATAATACAAGCTTCTCCAATTATAATGCAGTTCATTATAACGTGGGTGGATGGTGGACACAAAAATAGCTAGATCTAGCTAAATAATAGCTAAATTTTATTGCAGCTCAGTTGTAACGCAGTTGGCTTTTCTTGGACCCCAACACCCATGTTATAAGGGGGACACCTGTAGTGCAACCAAAATTAATTTTTTGGTCTTTCAGTAATGACTAAAAGAAAAACAAAAAACATTTATATTGTTCAACTTTGATATTGGGTAACTTTTCACTTACTTGAAGGCCTTAAATTCTCTAAATTAAAGTAAGGATGGTCTTCATGTAAATAAAAGACCAAGTGTGCTAGACTAGTATTTTCAAGTAGGTTCTCATATACTTCAATTAATTATCTAAAGTATTTTTCTTTTATTATTGAAGTTTATTTATCTAATATGAAAGGTATGGATTTTTATTAAAAACTGTCTTAGTAATCGAAACGGCCCAAAATTGACATACAAAAAGTTATGGCAAAAAGAGTGTTGTCAACCAATTTGCAAAATTCAAAAAGCTCCTTGTATTGATTGGAATGGTGTGTACAATACAAGAGCTGTTTGTGGAATATCTAGAATTTAACATTTTTGACTAGCATTGCTAATTTTTAATCACCTGACCTGACTTAATGAAGATAAGTTGATAAGTGCTATATACTTTGTTCAAGAAAATTCTAGAATGTTTCAAGGGGGAGGTAGCAAATAAAAGGACTATTTTAACCATTTTAATAAAGTAATTTTATGTTAACTCATAAAATGTCAGTAACTCTTGGTTTTATTTTTAGTGTAACGGTTAACATTACAGCCATACCCTTGAAGTGTGGAATGGCATAATGGTTACAAGTGAAATATACAGAATCAAGAGTTTGAATTTTGGCTGAGGCTGTTTATGTTCACTTTACAGTGCCTGTAGTAGAGGCATGAATCCACTTCTCCCTATCATCAAATATATTTACAAAATGTATTGTCAGGTTGACAGCAAAGAGTGGGTGAGTAAGCTTTTGGGTAAACCACTCTTCCATAACTATTTTACCTCTCCAGGCAGTTGCAACAAAAAGCTGTTACCTCCAAAGTGAACCTTGACAGGAGTCAATAAAAATAATAAGAAATGGTCATACTTTAGACTATCTCTTAGTCTCACCAACTGTGGAGGTGCCACAGATGACTTGAGAACCAGCTTCCCCCATCCCCCTCTGTTCTGAGACACTCAGGCAGGGCTCGAAATTAACGTTGTCCCGAGGACAGTAAAAATGTGTTCGGGGCGAACAAATATCTTCTACGGGACACCTCCGGGACGGAAGTGATTTCTTTTTTTTTTTCTTTCTTTTTTAAAATTTGGTGAGGATTGTTTTTCGGGACAGTTTACATTTCCTTCAGGATGGTTAAGACGGTTCTGGGACGGTAGTGAATAAAGTTAGTCTGGGGCCCTGCTCTCAGGGCATTGCTTAACTTCATACCTGTCCATTCTGGGATGTTGTCTTCCCATCTCTTTCTCTGACTCTCATTGCACTGTGCATTGCCAGATTGTCTTGGCACGCCCTGCTGATCGTGAGATGCACCCATACCACCTTAGACTACCAAATGTTAAAAATAAAGTGAAATAGATTAATCTTCCTTGAATCAAAACCCAACTTTCAATTGCTTTCTTGTTTTATTATAGCTACACCAGATGGTAACATCAAAAAAGGATAAGCAATAAAGAGGACAATACAAATGGTAAACACATAAATAAGAGAGATGCTGTTAGTGGAAAACCACTGAGAAAATCTTTCTACTGAAATAACTTTCATTCATTGAGTCATTGATAGATCTTTGCATCCAGCAATTGAAGGACCTTTATAATGAAGGTAAGCAGAAGAACATGTCACTTTTTAACCAGAATCCATCAGGACAGAAGAGATGGTCTTGGGTACATATAACACTGTAATTGATACAGCTTAATGGGGGAAAAAAATCAGAGATCAAGTAACCAAAAAAGAATTTTAAAAATGGATCATTCACACAAAGTCATTTTCTTTTTAATATCAATATAAATACGGTTTAAGCAAACTGATATGCATACGAGTCATACATTGCAGCGGTCGGAAACATACATGTTCGCACGCCTCCTTATTCTAACAGATTGTATCATTTATTCATTTATATGATCTAGGCCGCCTGTTTAGTAATCACTAACACCGATTCCACTGATGTGGGTTCTCAATTAATTATTAATTAATAATTGTCTTAATAATTGTCTTAATAATTATCACATTCTGTCAGATACAAATTTATCCATTCCTTGATTTCATACTGTCGACACAGGGGGCCACTTCATATCAGTTGCCTAATGATACGATCGGTTAGAATAAGGAGGCGAGCAAGTCATACATTGCAAACAATTGTGTGTTGACCAAGTGTGATGAGAAGAGAGTTAGAGTCTTAACACATTATAAGGTATTCACACTTAAAGAAGATATTAGCATAAGTAATTCAAACAATAACCTTAGCTGAAAACAACCAGAATGTAAATGGCAAAGAGTTCATTGAAGGGAGGCTATTCTTTTTATAATCCTCGCTAACTCATTTACATATATACATTCTTATTACTTATTTACATATAACACCGAGACTGATCTTTTGTCATGTTTTGCAACCGTCCAACAAGATGAAATATTTAGTAATACTTGTAAGTCAACATCAGTGTAAGTTTTGAAATTAATTAAGGTGTTTTGAGGAATTGAACAATACACCTTGTGGCTTTGAATCAAAGATTACAACTACTGCCAAGCCTAAAAACCTTATAACATGGATATATACCCAAAATCTGTACACAATTTTAGTCACTTTATTATATATAAAATACTCAATAATGTTACACCCTAGATACTGCACACAGGTGAGCTGTCTATACTGTTCTTAAAGAGTGATAGTGTCCGCTTTCCAGTCACGAAAAGCCATTGTATTTTACAAATGGAGCATAATTTTGTCATCAGTGTTTGGTGACATGAAAGACATTCTTTAAAAAGAAAATACTGTCACTAGAGTGATGATTACTAGGTTGGTCTCACAAGCCATTGCTAGTGAGTTTGACTATTGTGACTGTATCAGACCATGGTAAGGTTAATAAATAATATATAAAAATACCTAAGCATTCATTTATACAATCTAGGCCGCCTGTTTAGTAATCGCTGACACCGATTCCAGGCTGATGTGGGTTCTCAATTAATTATTAATTAATAATTGTCTTTATAATTATCACATTCTATCAGATACAAATTTATCCATTCCTTGATTTCATACTGTCGACACAGGGGGCCACTTCATATCACGTGCCTAATTCATAGTGATCAACATTTAAATTCATAACTATAAAAATTTGGAATTTCAATATCAAGGGAAATAACTTTTAACTGAAGTTACTTCCCTTTGAACTTTGGGTAAATTTTAAAAAAAAAAAAAAAAAAAAAAAAAAAAGAAACAAACATTTTCTATTCATTTCGCAAAAGATTTCTATAATTGTTATGCTATTCATGGAAGAGTTCCAATGTCGATTACGAGTGGTTACTAGCGGTTCATGAATTTAAGAGTTGAGTAAAAAATGTCAAAGAAATTTTTTAGAAAGGTGTAAAAACAAAAGAAAGTAGATAAGTATTTAATGTTTTCATTCTTTGAAAATAGCAGTTAGGTATCCAAGAGCACAGAAATGGAAGAGAGGATGACCTCAATGAGGTAGAATCAACTGATAAGAAGCAACTGGCAAAATGTGGCCAGAAACAGAAGAAAATGGCTCCGGATGAACGGTGTGCAAGTTGTGGGACTGATAGGATGAATATATTGTCTATAACAGTGAGAAGAGTCTTTAACATAACAACTTTTGTTCGGACAATCTAATCTCTTCTTTCCATCAACAATTGTCCAAACAAAAGTTGGTATGATAGGTTGAAGGATTTAATGTTTTAGTCACTTAGGCGAGAAACCATTCTTAATATTTAGGAAAAAATAGAAAGTTTAAAACTTTGAAGGTTCATTATAGATCTTGCTCAGGACCAGATAGGTTTTCATAGTTTGGCTTAAGTATTTGTCTCAAGCAATGCTGGGGTCTCTGTCTGGTGAGGGAACTAAAGCTGGAATCTAACTCCGAGAAGAAAGTAGAACCGTGTAAAACCAGCCAGCAGTAAGTGATAATCTGTTGCTAACAAATAAGCGGGTGTCACTGGAGATGTAAAGACATCACCAGAATTGTTAACATCTTACAATGTTCCGCAGCCCTTTCCTGGGGGTTCAAAAAGTTAAGGTTTCATTTACACAACCATCACTCCTGTAGTGAGCTCACAGTTATTGATTGTTGCACCCCCCCCC
>VCCN01003428.1:269987-282899 GCA_006491835.1 Architeuthis dux
GAAGCCATAATTCATGCTTTTACTGAATTTATGACCATTAAAACAGTTTTATAGAGATGGCCTATTATCATTAGAGGATCATTGGGGAAAGGTTATTGCTTCAAATGGGTCATATTTTGATTTTATAATTACTATTTTTTGTTGCTTGTATCATCCTTCATCTTACTATTATAAAAATAACATTTCACATGTAACAACCTAATATTAACAAATATCATGAACTTGAACAAATATCCAACTGACTAACTAAAAGTGTGAAGAGCGTTTCAAATACAGCCATACGTTCGGGTTACATTTCTGGTTGTATGGACAAAATATGACCTGGGCGTAAGTGGACCATTATAAGGTGAAGTGAAATACATGTATTGCATAACATAAGATACCATGACACATACAGGTTTACCTAAACCTCTATATTGTACATGTGTATTCCTTGCTTTCCTGAATGAATGGAACAAATGTCATCCATTATTTCTTTTATTAAGTCATTAGCTCAAGCCTGCAAGGTGTCTGTTCTTTTACCTTCTCTTACTTGCCTTCCCTGACGGGAGATCTTGAAACAAACATAACGCATACACTGCGTTCTCTTTAGCAAGCTAACAATAACATGACAAATTTTTGTCATTTGTATTGAGTTATAGTTATATATATATATATGTGACTGCTGGAAATTTCTGTCATTCGCAGTTGAGCCACAGAACTGCAATGACTGAAATTCCTGTCATCCGCAGTTAATGTTACTAAGTCATTAGCTTAACCCAGAAAGATGTCCGCTCTTTTACCTTCCCTGTCGGGAGAACTTGAAACAAACATGACACATACACTGCATTCTCTTTAGCAAGCTAACAAAAACATGACGGAAATTTTTGTCATCTGCAGTTCATGGGGATGTATCTGCAATCAGGCATAAATTGATATGACTGTATATGAGTTCAGATGTCTACTCAACTTTATCAATTGATTCAAGATAACAACCAACTCTTCACTAGAAGTGGCTGCTGCTGCTTCGGTCAGAGAAATTCACATGATGCAGGAGGCATAAATATTAACAGTCCATTCACATTTACATAGACCCATGATAGCTAATCAATTAGTTGCTTGACCACTTGTATCACTTTACAATCCAATCTAAACAATGGCTGAAGAGAGGCAATGTCCATAGACAATACAGGAAGATACTTGGTCAATTGTACCAAGACAAAAGGACAAGAGAGACACTCTTTCCCAGTGGACAATAGCAAATAAAAAAAGATGTGACATCTCAAAAAAGATGTGACATTGTCAAAATTGTTACAGCCAAATCACTGATCGCCGAAGTTAAGAAATATTGAGTCAGTACCTAGATGGGTGACTGTCTAAAAATACCAGGTGCTGTAAGCAGCTGCTGGATCATGTAGAGAGCCTCCCATAGTGATCCTGTTAATCCTCGCAAGGCGGTGATTGATCTCTACACTACGCTCAATTTATTGAGTATTCAAAGAAAAGTTATAATGAAAAAGAAAACAGGTCTGGTGAATGTAGACCTGGTTTCCTTTTCATTTATGACCTTTCCTCAGAGAACTGGATACAGATATTTTACCTCTGCCAAGTTCTAAGAGGTATATGTATTCACTCATTTTTGTCTGTTTTTCAAACAATATCTCCAAAAGTACTCAATGAATTTCAATGACATTTTGTGGAAGGCTATGAGCTAAGGAAGAATTCATTAAATTTTAGGGCGGATACAGGAATTTTTTGAGAGATTTACCGATAATTTTTCATATATTAAGACAATAGTCTGAAATATGGAAGTTGAAATTTACACCATTACCTACCTTGAATTGTGCCTTTATATGAACTGATTTCAGTTTATGGCATTGGCAGAGATCAGGGCTTGAAAGTAATGTTGTCCCGTCGTCCCAGGGACAGTAAAAATGTGTTTGGGACAAACAAATATCTTCCCCGGGATTCCCTGTGACGGAAGTGATTTTTTAAAAAGAAAAAAAATCCAAGTGCGATGGGGGTAAACAGAAGTTATGTTTAAAGGGGGTAACCATAACATACCATACTTCTGCTTAACCCAACACACTCGAATTTTACACCTGAGGAAGGTTGAAGAATGGATTGGCCAAAACATTGTGTTTACAACACAAACAACAAGAAGGAGTTCAATCGTCCAAAGAACCATTTAAATATTAATGTCCCTTCTCAAAACTATAGAAAATATATTTTTTTTTATATCTATTTTTTTTAGTGTTTTTACTAAGATTATATACTATTCAAAATGCTAAACATTGAAATATATGCTATATAATTACATTACCTAACTTACCCAAAAGAAATTTTCGGACAGTAACGCCTAAGGTTAAAACACTGTTCAATATTGGTTCCACATAGAGGTAAAAGTTTTGATCCTGGCTAAAGTGTAAGAATGGCTAGAGCAGTGATTCCCAAAGTGCATTCCGCTGAACGCCAGGGATCCACAAAAGAATTCTGGGCTTCTGCAAGATGAGGGGTTTTTCAATAAAATTTATTAAAAAAATTTATTTAATATATATAAAAAAATTTATATAAAAATGTTATTCACTATTTAAAAAAATAATAAGTTAGGTGGCGTGAAGTGTCACCTTCGATTGAATGCAAGCGCTTCAGTAGCATCATTCTTCACATTGCTTTTAATAATTTCACAACAATTAAAAACAGTGTTTTTTTTTATTTTAAGGTTTATTATATGTTTTATATGAATAAGTTCTCTAAAACAATTTTTGTTTCATTTAATGTCTTACTAAAATTAGGGTGGCGGGGGTTGTCCGTAAAATATAGGTATGGGTTCCGTGATCTTTGGAAAACCGTATAAGGATTCTGCGACAAAATAAGTTTGGGAACCACTGGGCTAGTGGATGATGTGACTATAGATATTTACCCAGCTTAGCCTAGTCTGCAACAGAGCCACAAGGGCAGGGCACCCAGTGAGGATTGAACTCACTACATTAGTGAATGCTTCATCAAGACCAGCTTGCTAACCATTACCAGGGTATTAGCCAGTGTTCTCACTAGCTGTTTAATGGCTAATTCCCAATAGAAACCTAATTCAAATTAATTCTAATTAAGCTATATTGTAGCAGTGTTCTCACTAGCCGTTTAATGGCTAATTCCCAATAGAAATCTAATTCCACTTTCCCAATTAAACTGAGCTGTTTTGACCATTTTTAGTGTCTCTTGGCCACTTTTAAATACAAAAATACAAACCTTGGAAAACTTCCCAATCCTATAAAAACGGTGGGAATCAAATTCCTGGCTGTCATCCCAGCCCCATAATTGTCCTTATCTTTTTAAAATACAAAAATGCGGAACTCGGAAAACTTCCCAATCCTATAAAAACGGTGGAGAAATCAAATTCCTGGCTAACACCCTGATTACTCTTGCCAAGTGCCTATGATGTCACTGTGTAGGTTATAAAATAAATCATTATGAAAGAGATCAAGCCCCCAAAAAACAAAATCTTGTTCAAGAAAACTAGTAAATGATAAGCATCTTTCTTTGGTCAAACATGCACAACTCACACTATAACAGATGCAAAGGGCATACAAAAAGTACATTTAGTTCTGCATCAGACAAACCCATCAAGTGTGAAGTCATTAAGGAGCAGAGGAAAAAAATAGGACTGCAGTGAAGTCATCAAAATGGTTTCCTCCTTTCCAGCAAAGAGACTATTAATATAGAAGAATTAATCATCAATTGTGACTATTTGTGGATTTACTATTCTAGTGCCCAACACCACATTACAAGAAAAGCAGAATACACGCTTGATTATATATAAGTTGGTATTATAGGGAGTGCCTTATTATAGGGAGTGCCTTATTACCAAATCCTTTTGAGTACATCACATCACATGCTGCGTATAAAAGAAGTCACTCTCCTTTCTTATGATTCTAACCATTGTTTTTATTCATTAACCGCACTGATTTTAGCTGACTTTGATGAGGTTTTTTTTTTCTTGGAGGGCATCTTGTAACAAGAGGCAATTTTGAGCTTCATACTTTTCACAAAAGCATTATTTAAAATACAAAGATGATTAGGATGACTTCCATATCAATTCTATAGAAAGTAAATTCCTTGAATAACCTCTTTCCCTGACCCCCAGGCACAGATTTATTATTAGTTTATTTGGGTGTTAAGTGGCATTTTAACCCTTTCAAGGACATATATATCCCATAGGTTTCTAATCTCACCTGTAGGGCAAGTATTTCAGCTAGTTATAATAGTAAATCTTTAGGTAAGCATAAATGCTGCCAGACATAAACTAAGGGATACATTTTTATTGCAAATTGAACACCCCACTAAAACTGATGGGGGGGGGTCAAAAACTTGCTAAAAGCCTGCTCTGGGGTCCCATTAATAACCACAGAAAATTTGGTTGCAATAGCTCTGGTCGTTCTTGTGTTTTGCGATCACAGTGGTGAATTATAGTAAGATTTGTTCTTTTTGGAGAACATTATTTTTCTCAGTCCCCTCTCACCAACATTTAATATAAAAAATATAAAAATGTAAGTCAGTTTCCTTGAATATAAAAACAGTTTTTATATAATTTAATGGGTTTTTTTTCAGCTTATACTTAGTAACTAAGTATAAGCTGGAAAAAAAAACCGCTATAGCTGTACAAATCAATGTAACTAAGTTAGTTACATTAATTTGTACAGCTATACCTTAACTGTACTACATCAAAAACGCACCATTCAAGGTATTCCTGTATATTCTACACCATTTCCTTTCCACATTTTTGTTTTAAAGCAGGGGTCAGCAACCTCTTTGCCTCTGCAAGGCAGGTCATGTATTAATGAGAGGATGGTGAGCCAGATAAATGTCATCAAACAGCTTGAAATATGGGAATCATCTGTTTAAATTAGGTACTCCAATGCCTTTAGATAAAGCACAGATGCTCACACTCACAGATACAGTTTAAAGCTATGAAGACTTGAAGTCTTAAAAAGTGAAGTGGCGCAAAGCAAACTTTTGTAAAGCCGGGTAGATCTACCTGTATATATGTATAGATTTTATAAATAAACAAGTGACCATTCACAAGACTAAAAACTCAGAACCAGCACAGTGATGAGGTTACAGTCATGTTCATACATTTAGTAGGTACACCAATGAGTTTTTTATGTACATCTGGTGCCTGTTTCCCCTTATAGGTCTTGTTATTCTGAACATTCTGATACCACATTTGTCTCTACTCCTATTAGTTCACTAATTATGATTATTTATTCATTTGCGGACTCGCAGCAAATTGAACACTTACAAAAAATGGCCTTTTCAACACCCTATAAAACTGAAAAGCCATCATATGTAGACATTGTATACTTGCTTAAATTTTATATGAAACTGAAGAACATTTATTTTTCTACTAGGTGATATTGGTTCCAAAGACATACATTGAAAGAGGAGGTGTTGGCAATCATTTATTTATAGACACCTTTTTTTTTGACCACAGTGAAAAACTGTCACAGCGTAGTTTGGGCACTGTAAACACATTAAACTGAAAATTCACTGTAAAATTGCTTTTAAGTCAAACGGTGACAAATAAGACACCAACAGATTCAGAATTGGACATTCTTTATTATGGCATGCATAAGTTTTATATTTAGTCAACATTATGGAAAATGAACACTTGAGAAACCGGGAAAAATTAGCGTTACTGTGACATTTTCGCCCAAAAAACTGACTGTTTGGACTACCTATTTAAATACATATAGTTATATTTTGGCTCAAATCAATGCAAGCTATGAAATCATTTGTGCTTAACCAAGAATGAAATTAGTAAGCAAAGAACTCAATTTAGTCGCAATTTATTTCAATCAAGGCATCTTTTGAATCTATCAAAAGACTCAAGGAATCTTTAAAATAGAAAAGTGTCCTAATATTTGCTCGCAGGCTGGATCTGGCCCGCAGGTTGCCTATTCTTGTTTTAAAGCTATGACGAAGAAGTTCAGTGACAAATCAAGTGAAAATTCTGGTACAACTATGAAGCATTATCCAAGAAGCCAAACCTACTTGAACATAAAACTAATAGCTGTATAATCATTATTATAGTGCTTGTAATTTTGGTGAATTTGGTTACAGTAGAAAATGTTTATGGTATTTTGTTTTTGCGTTCTGTAGTGTTGTCAGAGAGTTTCCATAGAAACAATTCAATTTGTTTGTCAACGATATAGTAACATTGAGTCTTCGTAATTTTAAATCCAAATAGAAAGGCGTTCGAAAAATGATTCATATGACTTTCAAAAATTATCATATATACACAGGGAAATGCACTGAAAAGTTAAAATCCGTTTTATCGAGTATGTTAATTCCTATATGTGGAGCTTGTATGTTTCCATTGGATTTAATGAGCATATAACTTTTTGGTATGTGTTTAGCCAGGCAGAATAGGATACAAGTGTTGAAGATTTGGAAAGAAAGTGTTTTATAAGGAGATTAATGTTTATGCAGGCGTGTAAAATCATTTGCTTGAATATTTCCCCAATCCTTACAAGAATTTGAGTATCAACTAAACTTACTGGTTTAGAACATTTCATTTCAGTCGAAAAAAAAAGTATACAATTTTTATATACAAGCACACATCGTAACAATCAGACTTACACAATATCTAGGACCTTAAACCTTTTGCGGTGGTATAATAAACATAATTCTTCTTAAAATCATTTTACATCAGTTGATAGCACTACATATTCTGGTAATCTATTCCAAAGTCCTACCACTCTATTGCTAAAAAGGAATTTTCTTATATTCAATCTACATGGGGAAATGCACTGAAAGTTAAAATCTGTTTTATTGAGTATGTTATTTCCTATATATGGAGCTTGTATGTTTCCATTGGATTTAATGAGCATATAACTTTTTGGTATGTGTTTAGAACATTTTATTTCAGTGGAAAAAAAAGTATACAATTTGTATATACAAGCACACATCATAATAATCATAGTTATACAATATGTAGGGCCTTAAACATTTTGCAGTGGTGTAATAAACATAATTCTACTTAAAATCATTTACATCAGTTGATAGCACTACATATTCTGGTAATCTATTCCAAAGTCCTACCACAATTGCTAAAAAAGATTTTTCTTATATTCAATCTACTTCTACCGTATGTGTGGCCTTTTTTTTTATTTTTCTCTCTCTCAATATACTTAATTTTTAGAAACTAATTACCTTTGTATCTACTCAGGGAAAAGCTATTAAATATATAGACAGATTTGAAATAAACTATGCAACTAAAAACTAGTTATGATTATCTTTAATATAAAGTCATAAGAAAAAAAAGATAAGCTAAAAGTAAGTCTAATGGTCACGTTTGGACTTATATCACAACAGGGCAATGAGATAAAATTTCAGTAAGATTTACTAAATGAGACATTCACTTGTATTTATAAACTTATTAAATACAAGAAAATTAAACATCAGTTTATGAACAACCCACATATCTACGTATACATTTTGGAGACATTCTGGTTGTTAATAACTACTATGGTTTATTTTAATCCAATTGTAGTCTGGTTAGTCAGTCAATAGAAACCATCACGTGACCAACGTCTCTTGGCAGCAGGCTGTGTTGGGGGTGATTAATTAAAAATTTGAAAAAGGGCTGATCAACGAACAAGTTACTTCTTGCCCTTTGTTGACTAAAAAGTCTGAATTTTAAAAAAACAAGCGTGAATGCTGCCAGACAAACTAAGGGATCAATTTAACATAAACTTACATTGCAAATTGAACCCACTACTAAAAACCTATTTAGGGGGGAATTTAAAAAAAAAAAAAAGTGTTTTTTCTAGACATAAGGAGCAAATGCTTAAATTTTCAGCCTTCTAGCTCCATTGATGTGGCCTGTATACATGATACATACCTAAACAGCCAGACCAACTTAAAAACTGAAGAAACCTAAGTTGACAGTTTCTAATAATAAAGAGTAAATGTAATAATAAAATTTAAATGTAAAAACATTACAGCTTTAAGGTTTAAATAATACATGAAATATCACAGGATAAGGGGTTGAAAAATCAATACTTTTTTTGTAGTGAGGATCTTAATAAACAAAATTAGTAAAAATTATTCAATATTAAAAAAGAATTCCTTTACCTTCTGTAGAGGCACAACCAGACTGTATTGGAGAACCTGGCTTGCCAGGACTGTTTAAAGCCTTTATTACATTGAAAAAGGACAGAAATCCCACGTGAAAGTAAAACCCACCCCAACTTAGTATTTGTCATTCACAATAATTGACCTAGGTCACATCAGTTAGACAAGGTCACTGAGGACAGTTTGCAAGCCCTGGTCACTCAGGGCACTAATCCCCTTGGTATTATTCTACCCTAACGTGGCTGATAGCGAAGGAGTTTGCCTTTTGATGAGGAGGCAAGGTATTTTTTCAGGTGAGAACATCAGGCCAAGAAAAACAATAAAGATGTCAAACGTGTATGTAGCTTTTGTACTGCTACTTTGAGAATGGCTACAAAATTCTTTAAATAAAAATAACATCAGATGTGTCTTCTGCTGTTGCAACTAAAATTGATCAAAAATTTTTAAAAAACAAAGTGATATTACGAATTACTTTGAATAAGCTGCCTTTGCTAAATACTGGCACATTGGACATTGATATGTTACCTTTCACAGTCTATTGTACCTCCCACTACCCCAACTCCAAATGACTCAGCCTAACATACCATCATCATTTTGGGGGTCTGAGAACACTAAAAAAATCTTTTTCCCATATAAATTAATCGTAATTGGTTCTGTGCTTTATGGTTTATGAAAGGCTTTTAGGAACATTCTACTTTCGATAGCGAGAGAAAACTGTATGTATGACCTCTGCTTGATACACAATAACTGATGTGCGGGGCTCGAAAAATGTAAAAATGTATACGGCACAAACAAATATCTTCCCGGAGGCATTGGGGGAAGATTATCTTTTTTTTAAAAATTTGGTGAAGATTGTTTTTCATGACGGTTTACATTTCCTTCGGGACGGTTAAAATTGTTTTTCGGGACAGTAGTGAATAAAGTTAGTCTGGAGCCCTGCTGATGTGCTTTAACTAAGTCATAGATAAAGTAGGACACAAACATTATTTTAATTTTTGAAAAATATTCTTAAGAAATGATGGGAAAACTGACAAACAAAGAAAATATATAAGAAGACTAGCTAGCATTCGAAGGGAAATTATGAATCACCGCCACCCATATATGCTGTGTTGGGCTGTGATCACTAAAAAGGTCTGAATTTTCAAAAAACAAGCAGGCACAAACTAGTGACCAATTTAGCATAAACTTACATTGCATATTGAACCCCCTTCTAAAAACCAATTTAGAAAAAAAGAAAAAAAAAAAAATCCATTTTCCCTACTCACTGAGGGGAGTGCGTGGGTGCAAAATTTCAAGTTTCTACTATGAACGTTATGGGCTGGGTGAAGTCCGGATACATAGATACATATAAATGTGAGAACACATGAATAAACTATACCCAGCAATAAAGCAGTGTTGTGGGTAGCAGTGATTAAAAGGTTGTTTACTTAATTCACCTTTGTTTTTAACCACCTTGTGATAAACTAGTAATAAAGAAAACCTGCTTATCTCTTCAGTTATTAGATGCGCTACGCTTCTCTAGCAGCAAGAGTTGTCACTGACTGACTGACAAGTTTACATATCGAATGTAACTTTTTATGACATAATAAATTACTTTTTTTTTTCTTTAAATCAGTTCACGAAATCAAACTGGGATGTACGGTTGCATTCGTTTTTTTAAGAAGCTGAGACAGTTTTTTAACATCTCATATTGCAGTGTTTATTTTTTTTTTTAACATTTAATTGAACTCTTGTTTAAAACTGCGCCTCTATGGTCTGACTTTCAGGCTTGTTTTTGTTTATATTTTTATATCTTAAAAACAAAATACTTATATCCTATAATAGGGAAATACCAGAATTACTACCGCTATTTTCATATTAGGAAAAATCTTGTACATACAATTTGTTTTCTGATGAATTTTAGTGATCACATTCATTCTGAGATTGGCAAGATTCCAAAAATGAATACATCAAATAGGGGTTATTTAATGTTTTGCAGATTAATTTTGTAACACTTTGAAATGCAAGCCAACACAATGTGCAATTTTAGTGAATAATTTTAAAATTAATAACCCATGAAATTACAGTGATTTAACCCTCAAAACCATTTAATGCAATTTAACACTTGAAGGTGATTTCCAAAGAAGGGCTATCAATTTTAACAGGTGGCATCATTTAAATTTAGAGGAAGTAGAAAAAAAAATTAACTGGAAGAGTTAAATCTGAAACTCAGCATGAAAAGAATAAAGTCAGGTTTTAAATTTTCTTAACTTATTCTTCAGAAACAGTCTTAACCCTTTACGCGCCACTGTTGACGAATTGCAACCATACCCCCCTTCCCACACTCAGTCAGATGATATATACAAAAATATGGCTAGAAATCTGCTGTGCATATGACCAATAGGTTGTGCACGTATATTCGCATAATTCTGAAATAAAATACCAGTGTTTTCTATAGTTTTGAGAAGGGTCATTAATATTCAAATGGTTCTTCAGACGATTGAACTCCTTGTTATTTGTGTTGTAAAGTGCGGATTTCAACCCGATTTGGCCTCCACTTCAACAAATCTAAACCCGACAAGACAAAGACACAGAAACATCCGGGCCATGCGCTATGAGGGCTACCCCCCTTTAAACATAACTTCTGTTTAATCACACTCGGATTTTACACCTGAAGAAGGCCGAAGAATGGATCGGTCGAAACGTCGTGTTTACAACACAAATAACAAGAAGGAGTTCAATCGTCCGAAGAACCATTTGAAAAATACCAGAGGTTCTATTAAGATTTTTACCGTAATTTCAAAGTAAAAAGTGCAAATTTTTTAAAAAAAAGCAACCTTCTATCACAAACCATTCTCCCTCTATAGTTCTTCAAAAGACACAAAGTCAAATTTATGAAATTGTCCTTAAAGACTAAGCCTAAAGGGAATATACCTCATCAGAAAACACGAACTCTTTGTAAAAAAAGTGTAATATTAGCTTACGAGCAGGGCTTAATTAGTTTAGTTGAGACATTTTCCTTTTTTTACCCGCAAAAAATTAAAAATATTTTTTCAAGAATTTTTTTTTTTTTTTGGGGGGGGGGGCCCTAAAATCTTGGGGCCCTGTGCAGCTGCACTGTGTGCACTGCCTTAAGTATGGTCCTGATTACAAGATAATAAATATAGTGCCAATAAGTAACAATTGTAAGAGTTGGAGTCACTTAAGTGTAACTGAAGTAGGTAATATACAAGATATTTCTTTCATCTCATCAAAGTAGACTAACTTTCATCAAATACCCAAAGGCTTTTTAACTAGGGCCTCTTGGCATGCCTAAGAGAACTTGACAAGTGCTGATTATGGACAAGATAACTCGTGCTAGCAAGTCATCGTTGCCACGGACAAGATATTTTGTCTTTCAATAGTGTTTACTCTTTTTTTCTTACATACATTTATGTATATATTACTGCATTATAACGGAGTATTTTGGAGCTAGATTAATATTTTTCGGTCCACCATCCACCTGCGTTATAACCAGTGTTGCCAATTTAGTGAGTTCCGCACTAGATTTAGCGCGTTTCTTGTTTTGGCAGTGCAAAAAGCACTAAATTAGCACGTTTTTGGCTAAAACATTTTTGCCATTTCTGGCTATTTTTTACCATTTTCAGCGTATTTTGATGCCATTTTTAGCAATTTAAAAAAAATTTAGCACTTTTTGGCAGTAAAACTAGAACGAAAATATTTTTTGTGTTGGCTACACTGGTTATAACGTGAACTGCACTATAACAAACTGCGTTGTAACGGGGGAGGTCTGTATTAAGCCATAATGTTTTAAATATATTGGTTGTAAGGTTGGTATAATGACAGATATTAACAGATTAAAAATGCAACAAGACATACTCACACAGATCCTTTATTCATACAATGACAGTGGTCAACAACATACACGTCTTCTCCAATCTCCTAATAACAATATGGCTGCTCGTTCACCAGGACATAAAACAGTGCCCTCTTACCAGAAGTTGATAAGCACTCTCCTGGGTAAGGGGAATAACTCAAAATACTTAACATTGGGAATCTTTCTTTTCAGTTTCAGATGCAAAATTACTAAATGGAGATAAAGCTTTGAAGATAAATCAAGTTCCATATCAAAATCCTGTTGCCATACCAACTGATTCTGTGATATTTTACATGATACAAGTCATTTTTTATATCGTCTGATAAGATAGATTTCCTCTATATTTAATTCCAAATTCTATCTAATTCTAATGATTGGGGAATAGACTGGAGTTTGAATTTTTTCTTTTGACCCATTTGATGCTACGGACAAGATAACTCTTCTTAGCAAGTTGTCAGTCCAGTGCCACAGGCAAGATAACTCGTCTTACGACAGTGTGTTATTCAGTCCAGTGCCAGGGGAGAGATAACTCATCTTACGACGGTGTGTTATTCAGTCCAGTGCCAGGGGCGAGGTAACTCGTCTTACGACAGTGTGTTATTCAGTCCAGTGCCAGGGGCGAGATAAATCGTCTTACGACAGTGTGTTATTCAGTCCAGTGCCAGGGGTGAGATAAATCGTCTTACAACAGTGCGTTATTCATTCACAACATAGCAGCATCTCCTTGTGCAAACAAAGGGAATTTGCATATTTACTTTATGATAATTATAAAGACATTTAATTAGTTGGGAACCTGTATTTGCTTGGCGCCGATGTGAACGACTGCTAAACGAGCGGCCTAGGGAACCACATTATATTCGTGCCTAAAATACAAACGTGTAAATACCGGAGAGACCGGTGAAGTGTATGGCTAAAGACTCCTGCCTCGCATGAAAGTGTCG
>VCCN01003428.1:283483-294939 GCA_006491835.1 Architeuthis dux
AAACAGATTAATGGAAGAGTGTGCATCCAGTACATTGAACTTGCATCTATCACCAATTTCTGTTTCAAGTTAGTATTTTGGTTTACAGTCATACAAAATTGTACATACCTTGTTTTGTAAACAAATTTATTATTTTTTATTACAAATCATGGATATGGAAAGGGAAATAATATCTAGCTACAATTGAAGAAATCTCTGTCCCTTGGTGTGATTACTTGACAACTGGACATTGTACGAAGTTGACTTTCACCAGATATATTACCTAGCACACAAGGCAGTGCAGTGTCGAGTTTGAAGCTTTTTGGATCTGTGGTTCTCTAGAAATCTAATAAAAATTAATAAAAAATTACAGATTATAGATCTTTCTTCATAGTTTCTATAAACGATCAGCTTTGACTTGCACTCTTTATAAATATCTAAATTGGCAAGACTGAAGAGAAGTAACCGAAATATTTCGAAGTTGTAGTTTGGCACGACAGATGGAAAATTATTTTACATAACAATTATGGCACTCCACACACCATTAAGTCGGGCGTCTTCCAAACGTGGACCTTTGGAACGGGCACTGCCCTAGTATTTTGAATGACAATGGCCCGAATTAATAAGTTTTATAAAAACAACTAAAATTAGGATAAAGGTAAAACTAATCAAATTTAATAAAAAAGTGGTGTGTTAAAATACTTCATCCAATAATAATAAAGATTGATTTAGAAGTTATTTTTCAAATCTGCCTTATTGTGGCAATTGAAAGAAAAAACAAAAACTGCATTCTCTACAATATTTGATAGTAAAGTCTTTAAAAGCTTTTCCATACTGTACTCATCATCCTCTTAAATTTCCTTTTACATCTATTTCTAAAATGTGAATATCTAATGCAACCAAAATTCTCCTGCAAAGTATATCAATATTTGATAAATAGAATTAAAACAAAAATAAAACATCAACTTGCTATGATCTCAGCACACAGCAATTGAAAATAAAATGTTGCATAAAAACATGAAAGCTGGACTCACTTAAGTGCTTGTAACATAATAACTTAATACTTTAATTTGTCCAACTCTGTTTGAAGTCATTCATTTCAGCTATCCAGACTGTAAGAATTAGATGAGGCCAAGTGAAAGCTTAGATTTTACAAAAATAACAATATTGAAGAAAAAAAATAATATTAAAAGCAAGGTAATCAAGCATTGCCTGAATAAAAATAGTTTCCATGATCGTTGGGAATTTTCTAATACAGCTCTCTTCATACTGACGTTGCCCAATAGATGCTGCTTTGGATGATTGTAATATCAATGTTCCAACAGGCATCCGCTGTTATAATGCAGGTGTTGGGGTCCAAGAAAGCCAACCGCACTATAACCAAGCCATGATAACCAGTTGGCAATTTAGCGATTTTGTAGCAAGATCTAGCTATTTTGGAGCTAGATTAATATTTTGGGGTCCACCATCCACCCGCATTATATCGTGAAAAAACAAACTGCATTATAACAGGGGGAGGCCTGTATTAAGTAAAATGTCCGTCTCTCAAAAGACAACTCCCAATGGAGTATACACCACGAAGACCTGGTCGAGACCAGGACTTTATTCTTATAACTTTTCATGACCACCCCCTTGACAGGATGCAAGTCCACCAAAGGCATGCCTCTACCCTAATCACACAGCTTAGAGTGTACTCAATTAGCTGCCGAGGGCACAGGGAAATTTGTCCTAATGAAGAGTTTTCCACATTCTTCTCTCATACCAGGAATCGAACTCAGGACCTTCTGTGTGAGACAGACGTGCTATCACACCATCCGAGCAGACCGAGGCCTGTATTAGTCTATAATAAAAGCTTGGTTTGCTGGATCTCATTCATAGGATTTCATCTCTTGACTCATTACTGAGCAAATTCTGAAGTTGCCTGTCCTTGTGTGAAGAGTACTATTTTCTATTGATTCTCTTAGTTTTGTCATTACAGGAGTTACTAATTATCTAGAACCGGAGGATTTATTCATTATTATCCATTTTGATCAATTATTTACTTCTATTAGGTAGTCCAAACAGTCAGTTTTTGGGGCAAAAATGACGCAGTAACGCTAATTTTTCCCTGTTTCTCAAGTGTTCATTCACCATAATACAAAACTTATGCATACCATAATAAAGAATGACCAATTCTGAATCTGTTGGTATCTTATTTGTCACTGTTTGACTTAAAAGCAATTTTACAGCGAATTTTCAATTTAATGTGTTTACAGTGCCTAAACTACGCTGTGATGGTTTTTACTGTGGTCGAAATAAAAGGTGTCTATAAATAAATGATTGCTGACACCTCTTTCGATGTATGTCTTTGGAACCAATATCACCTAGTAGAAAAATAAATGTTCTTCAGTTTCATATAAAATTTAAGCAAGTACAAAATGTCTACATATGATGGCTTTTCAGTTTTATAGGGTGTTGAAAAGGCCATTTTTTGTAAGTGTTCAATTTGCTGCGAGTCCGCAAATGAATAAATAATCATAATTAGTGAACTAATAGGAGTAGAGAGACAAATGAGGTATCAAAATGTTCAGAATAACAAGGGGAAACAGGCACCAGATGTAGAAGAACTTCCTGTAAAAACTCATTGGAGTACCTACTTCTATACATGTACTAAATGTATGAACATGACTGTAACCTCATCACTGTGCTGGTTCTGAGTTTTTAGTCTTGTGAATGGTCACTTGTTTATTTATAAAATCTATACATATATACAGGTAGATCTACCCAGCTTTACAAAAGTTTGCTTTGCGCCACTTCACTTTTTAAGACTTCAAGTCTTCATAGCTTTGAACTCTGAGCATCTGTGCTTTATCTTAAAGGCAGATAGGGATCAAAACTACAAATAGTGCTAAATTGTACAGGAATACCTTAATTAGTGCGGGTTTTGATGTAGTACGGTTAAGTATAAGTATAAGCTCGAAAAAAAAACATTAAATTATAATAAGACCTTAACATGGCCGACAATTTTACACAGAAAAAGTAATGAAAAAAAACCTGGGTTTTCATGTTTCCTAACAATGAATTAAAAGAATTGTCACCATAAATTAGTTATATAAATAATAGTCAGCTCTTAAATAGTAATGAAGATCATCTTAGATGCTTGCTTGAACTATTGTTGAACTGCAATAGGCAATCACATTTGTAGCTATAGCAAACTATTTGGACCGCGATTCAAAATGAAAGGAAAAAGAGAAAATAAAATTTTAAAAATAAACAGGTCTGATTATAGAAACCGACATGTGACCAACGTCTTTTGCCAGCATGCCATGTTGGGGATGATCAATTAAAAGATTGGAAAAAGGGGTGATCAATGAATAAATAGTTGGGCTGTGATCACTAAAAAAGTCTGAATTTTCAAAAGAAAAGCGTGAATGCAGCCGACACAAACTAAGGGATCAATTTAGCATAAACTTACATTGTAAATTGAACCGCCACTAAAAACCCGTGGGGGATTTAAAAAAGAAAAAAAACTTTTCTTCTAGATATAAGGCATAAATGTTTAAATTTTCAGCCCTCTAGTTCCATTGGTGAGGCCTGTACGTACGAATGACAGTCTGGGAGCCAGCAGGGCCTACCCCCTCCCCCAGGATCCTATGAGTAGGGTACCAAACTATGTACTTGGAGTTTTCTCGTAAAATGCTGAATACTTAGTTTCACGTTTAGGGCTGTAACTTTTTAAGACCAACAGATGCTGAAATACCTATAAATTAATTACTTTTATGGTAAAATAAAGTGTATTTTTGAATTCCTCATGTCTGAAAACCATGAAAGTCTTTTAAAATACTCAGATATGCCAATTGGGAGACGAGATATGAAATTCCGTTTTTTTTTTTGGTGTGTGCTGGTAGACATTTTGTTTTAGGCAAATGGGTAGTTCTTCCCAACCTTTTCTTGGGAACATCTTTTTTCTGAAAGAGGACATCCTATGGAACATTATGGTACCATACTCATACTGCTGGCCCCCGGACTAATATATACCTAGTCAGCCAGAATCACTTAAAAACTGAAGAAACCTATAATGACAGTTTTGGTTGACGGTTTCTAAAAAGTTGCATCATTTATTCTTGCTGCATGAGCAGAGTAGGTTTCTTATCTCGAACTTTCACCTTTTCCATTCACATCGTAAATATCACCCCTCCACCTCCTACCTAACCACATATGAGGGTAGTGCTTCTCTACCAAGTCACAGGATTCTAACTTTTACTTTCTCTCTTAGATCAATTGGCAGAGGGCAGGAATTATGGGGAATTTGCAAATCTTAAAGATTGATTATTTATAACATTCTAATATTTACTTAAGAAATTCAAAAAAGTTTACAAATTAAATTAAATAAATCTACTTATACAGGGTGTCCCTAAAGTCTGGACACATAGGCAAAATGCATATTTTCAATAAAAAAATTTGAACAAAATTTTATTTAATTGAAATATTAATAAATAACATCTTCAATGTGTTTTCCACCATTTGTGATGCAAAGTTCAATGTGCTTTGTTATATTAGATGTATAGGTTTAGTGAGTTTAGATTCTTACCAATGGCAATTCATTTTAAAATTTGTATTTCCTGTGTCCAGACTTTAGGGACACCCTGTATAATGAACAGTGGTTTTTTTCCATTTCTTTATCTGTAACAACCTTAACATAAGAACATCTCCTACCCACCATTTAAAACAATGAACTTTTCCACTGTAATGGTTTAATAGTTTCTTTTCTTTAAAAAAATCTCATAGAAATTCAAATATATCTGTGAAATTTTCACGGTAATTAACTAGTGTGAATAATAAACATGAAAAAAGCAAATAAAATCTGCTGAACACCTAAACAAACAGTCTTATTTTCAAGACAAGAATATAAATAAATTTGAATAACTGAGTTGAGCCTCGGCTTATTAATATAAAATTAGTTTAATCAAGAGAATTCAAGAGCTATTGATTCCTCTGAATACTTTCTTTATTGATTTGTGCAAATCTTCAAGTTAATCTCATAAGCAGGAAAGCTGGCCACTTGAATTGAGGATGGTATTTTTATATGAATAATTTTATTTCTATTTTATTTCATTTCATTTTTATATTTATTTTATTTCATTTTTATATTTATTTTTATATTATTTTATCTTTATATTTTTATTTCATTTTTATATTTTATTTTTATTTGAAAATAATAAATATTGAAATATATTGCATATATTTAAAAGTTATTTACTTGAAAAATTATTCATGTAAGTGTCAATAAGCGCCAGATAAATGACTAAAAACAAAAATTGTTAAAATAAAGCCATTTAAACATTTCTGCTGCATGTCAGCAACATAGAATTTATCTCACCCTCACTGTCACTGGATCACAATAAGGAAATATTTAGCATTCTACACAGTCTTGATTCATTTTTTTTTTCAGCAATCTATAAAAATAACAATAAAAATGATCAGCAAATGCAAAATAAAAAGAATTTTCCTCATGAATTCCAAACGCTATTAGACAAGTCAGTCAGTGCATTTTCAAGTAAGATGTGTCACTCAATGGGGAAAGTGGGAGGCAAAGAGAATAATGGGAGGGGGGGATAGACCTATAGTTAGATAGGGAAGAAGAGGGGGGGGGCGAAGAAACAAACATAATAATTTCTTTATAATTTTGTATTTAATCAAAATGAATATTTAACCCTTTCAAGATTTCTGGGACATATATATCCCAGCAGTCATAGAAGCCTCAGGATATATATGTACTGTAGATCACTTTTAGAAGTATACTGGGACATTTTAATTCATGCATTAAGCACATTAATAGGTTCGGCTTGAAAGGGCTAATGAAGTAAAAAAAACAAACACAAAGTATAAATAAATAAAATAAAAGGAGAAAAAAAAGTTACTGGAATTTTACAAATTTGAACATTCTGTCATAACAACCCCCCAAAAAAACAATTTCTATGTTCATTCTGTAGCAGAAACTGCTGGTCTTATTTCGAAAACAAAGCTGAACCCTTCCAAGTGTTGTTTGAACTATTGCTCTCATTCTTTCAAGAATGAGGTCAAAAGTTCGAACAATTCTTGGAATGATAATGACTCATTTAAAAATTGCAGAATGTAGACCTCAATCCTACTTTGGGGATTGGTGCTTGTAGATAGAATTGGATTAAGATAAAGATTTCAACAGGATTATACGGGCCTCCTCCCCTGTTATAATGCATTTCGTTATAATACAGTTCAAGTTATAATGCGGGTGGATGGTGGATCCCAAAATAGCCAGATTTAGCTCCAAAAAAGCTAAATTGATCGCGGCACGATTATAACATGATGTCGGCTTTCTTGGACCAACACCTGTGTTATAATAGGGGAGACTTGTACTTACTCTGATTCCATATGCTGTGATAGTTAGTGACATGATCAAATAAGGACGATGGATTTTGGCAGATTTGGAAATCTAGGCTCATGCCTTTACAGTGTAATGATGTGAAGTAATTTAATAAATACCCGAACATGGTGTCCTATCAATAAAGCTATTTCACATTACTGACAAATGAGAGAGATATAAAGATAGATAGATAAATAGAGATAGAGATAGTGATAGATAGAGAGAGATGGAGAGAGATAGAGATCAATATCTTAAAAAAACAAAAACAAGCAATACATGGATAAACTCATAAGCTCAAAACCAGACAGTTATTTATTTTCTTTTTTTTCTTCTTTCAAATTTACAATATTTGTCATTCTAGAATTGTGCACAAAAATAAAATCCAATGAAATATAAATTTTTAAAAAATTATGAATGTTTACTTGAAAATGCTTCCGGAATGATTTCCAAGCGTAAAATAATTATCTGTCAGTTCTCAAATATTGTACATGTTGTACTGGCTGCTGAATTTCAGGATTTCCCACTTTTTTCTTAAAGCATTTCATATTTTTTTTTAAATGATTTTTAAAAAAAAATATCCTTTGAAAGAATAATACACAACAGCAAAAGACTACACCAACTGCATCAGCTAATCACATGGTATGGCCATGATGTAAATAAGACAGAATTAACAGGTCTGGTTAGTCACTCAATAGAAACAGTCACATGACCAATGACAGCATGCCATGTTGGGGGTGATCAATTAAATTTTTTTTAAACCATATCATTTATATGTTCTTCAATGTTTAAACAACTTTCCATAAGGAAGTATAAAAGAGAAAATTACATTCAGTCCAAGAACTTTATTAATGTTGTATCTAATATTCTATCTCCTAATGTCAACCTACTAAACCCTTAACAATAAACCATAGGCCTTATGGCACCCAGTCTAAGGATTCATCCACTAAGCTATTCCTTTGATGTTATTGTTGAATGAAAAATAACCACAACAGCTAAGATCACCACTGGTTGAAATAATGCTTAGTAACACAACACTAGGTCTCTAGTTGCCACATGTAAATAGAACTGAAACAGAGATAGGTTAAAAGAAACAAACCAACATTTCATTGTTTATTTGAAAGTTAAAATGTACAAGCCTCTTAACTATGTCAGACTCTGAGGTTGTTATGGCCTGACCTTTTGACCTACAACCATATATCTTTACAGGCAAGAGAAAGATATATTACTACAAGTATAAATGTATTCAATTGCATGTGACCAGTTCAAATTTGAAAGAGGAGTGGATTTCTTTGTTAAATTTTATACAAGTACTGTGAAGCTCAAGTGTGTTCTCAAAGGAACACTAAGTATCATTGATAATTATTAATAACTAGTTTACCCGTGCTATCAAAAATGATGGCATAGGTGAAATATATGGATACACATTGCACTTAATATATACGTGGATAATAGAGATTTGCATTGCAGTGGATAATAGAGATTTGCATTGCAGTGAACTTGAATAGCATTCTGTTGACTACAAACAGATTCTTATTTTTTTGTTTTTATTACTTTTTATATATTTTTTTTATTATCCTTTAAATTCAGCATTTTTACTACATCATCAGAACATAAAATTCTACCTTTACGTCATCATAGATGAGCTGCATCTCTTAGCGTGACAGAGTACAAAAACACATTGCTAATTATTATATGTGTGGATTCTTGACTAGTATTTTCTTTCATCTTGATTTTTTTTAACTTGCTTTTTATCGCAACTTTTCTCAGGCCATCAATCTACGGCAGTGAGTAAACAGCGCGGATATCGGAAATAAAGGATAAGCTCTTGGAGATACTTGAACTCGCATCCCTTTTGCCTCAAGGAAGCCTGCTTAACCAGCTGCTCTTATTGACCGAGCTACGGTTAGCAGAAAATCAAATCAAACCTATCCTCCATTCTCCTTGATAATTTTGGATTTCAGAATCCTTTTACTATTGATATAGGAAGAGAAAAAATACATATAATAGAGAAATTTATATTGGAATAAGTATTCTGCATTTGTTTATACAGGATGCTTTGTAATTTTGTAAACATATTTAAGCATATTTCTATCAGGTTATTTATATTTTATCCTACAAAATGTGGCACTTGTTGGCAACAAGAAAAGTAATTCAAGAAATAAACGAATGTTAGAATATTGGATCAGAAGCTACAAAGTGTAGAAGTAATGTTTATTACCAGGTAGGGAAGAATTGAATAATATACATATATAATGAACAGTGTGACATTTTTTGTTTGCTTCTGTTCATAACAATGGACTCTTCCACTTAAAGGTGACAATTTTGCTGATACAAATATTTCCGACCCACCATTTGAAACAATGGACTCTTCCACTTAAACATGTTGAGTCAGTTTTTAATAAAACCTCAGATGAAACTGATAAGACATTAACATTCATTTACACTATTAACAGCTTTGAAGTAGTGAACTATTAGGTCTCAAAGTAAGTAATAAGAGAATGTCGAGAAGCCGTTCAAACTCCAGATAGTTTTAACAAATGCATTACAACCCCCAGTAATGTTTCCTTTAAAAAAAATCATCCCATAGAAACTTAAATACAGAGTGTCCCTAAAGTCTGGACACATAGGCAAATGCATATTTTCAATAAAAAAAAAATGTGAACAACATTTTATTTAATTGAAATATTAATAACATCTTCAATGTGGTTTCCACCATTTGTGATGCAAAGTTCAATGCGCTTTGCGAGATTCACATGAACCCGATGCATTAACTCCACATTTCCGTCAATTTGAGCACATTCATTTAGGTGTCTTGTATCTTTAATTTTCATTGAGTACCCTTTAGCATAACTCAGAAAAAGAAGTCAAGGGGGCTAAAGTCTGGCGAACGAGGAAACCATTCCACAAAAAAAATATAGTTAGTTATAAAGTGACATTTCCTATGTTTCCAGACTTTAGGGACACCCTGTATATCAGTTAATCCCCGTAAAAAAGATTAACTAAGTAATAAATAAAACACCCTTGTTATAAGTGGTACTTTTAAGATAATACACAAGAGGTGCGATTGTTAAAAGAATTAAAAACTGTCCCAGCACCAGATTTGTTTTATTGTAGACAAAACTTATTATTTTATATCACTATCAGTATCACACACGCACGAACACACACACAAATTCAATCTTTTGTCTAGTCTAGATTCCAAAGTAGCAATAAAAAGACAACTGGAACACCTCAGGAAGATTTGAACAATTTCAGGTCACGCCTGAGTAAGGTTGAATATCTGTTGGCATTGATGGGGGTTACATCTCTAAACCTTGAATAATGCTGGGTGGTATTTGATACATAAAAACTATAAAACCAAATTAACCCTTTGAACACTGACCTCCTCACACCGACACCCAGGAACTATATAATGTCTACTGTGTTTGATCAATACCCCCCCGAGTCAGATGACGGACATAGGGCCACGATTCCGGGAGCACAAAAGCTCAAATGGGTAGACAAACAGAAAATACAACATGCGCAGTGTCTGATCAATGTCCCCAGGTCAGATTAGGGTCACGATTCTTGGGGCATTGGAATGTATCAATGTTTGCAAACGAAACACAGGTGTCAGCAGCCATTCATGTTTATATACTTTCAAAAGATGGTCAGCCATGTTCAATGAATTAAGAGAAAAATAACTGGTACAGCTATATTTTATTGTTGCCAATAACAAGGAAATTTATAATTCAAATACATGAAGCAAGTTATTCCAGAATGTGGTATTGATGCTTGGGTATATGTGAAATTTATACAGTATTCCAAATTTTGTTGGGACAATTGAACTTCTTCATGTTCTTACCATGTTTTGATACTGTTCATTAAGTTCAGAATGGTCTTAATATGCTTAATGGCTGCCATGCAGTAACAGATTGCACAAACAATCCCATAATATAGAGTATTTATGCATAATTAAGTAAACAAGGGACCCCCCCCCCAGCAAAATTCATCTTTATACGGTATAGGTATGTTTGTTATACGACAGAATGGTAGATGTGATTAGACAATGTGTAAAAGAAAGATTGAGAAAAGCGCGTTACGTTTAAATATATTTATTATAAGATAAACCTTTATGCATCTTAAATGACTTCATCAGAAGAGATTTGAACACTGCAGAGAAGTGCTACTATCCATGCCTGGACCTTGATTACTGTGGTTAATTTGTTCCAAAACTTTCCATACTGTTCAAGGTCTTATTATAATTTAATGTGTTTTTGTTTCCAGCTCATACTTAGTTACATTAATTTGTACTGCAATACCCAAACTGTACATCAAAACCCGCACTAGTCAATGTATTCTGGTATTCTTCTCACTTTCTAGCTATTATTGTGGTCACGAGATGAAAAGACATCAAAATGACTAGCAATGAAACAACAAAAAGGTGAGGTTCAGATCTTCCCCCAGAAACATTAGCACACAAGCGACACCAACAGCTGTGCCCACATTTTGAAATACAATTCACAAATTCATATTCCAAGTTACTATGGAATGCTTCAAATCAAGACTTTATGAACCAATAAAGTAAATTGACATTAGTCACAAATTCAAGCCAACACAACTTCAATGTAGATAATATTTTTATCAGTTTAGTAGCAGTGTTTTCAATAGTAAAGAACTAATTTTAATGAGTATTAGATATTTATAACTGAGAGCTATATAATAGTCTTTAATTAATTGTATTCGGAGATGAAAGATTTTCATTAATAATTTTTAGCCAGTCTTTTCTTCATTTTATCACAACTTTCTAGGTCGAATACCCTCCAACCATTAAAGTAAGTAGCGTGAAGTAGGAATAAAGAAGGAATACTTCAAGCCACTTACTTTAATGGTTGGAAGGTATTTGACAAAGAAAGTTGTGATAAAAGAAACAATAAGATGAAAAAAGAAAAAAAAAAAATACTAACCAAAAATTTAATAGTTTTTTATCTTAGTCAAAAATCTTATAAACTTTGCAAAAGTAGAAATATTTCTAGAAAAAAAAAAAATACTAACACTGGTCCATGGTTGAAAAGGGGGAGAGCGCTAGAATGTGGACTATAAAGTTAAAATTTCC
>VCCN01003428.1:295473-309875 GCA_006491835.1 Architeuthis dux
TTAAAAGTAGTGTTTTTATATTTGTTTTAAGATTTTCTTTTGTCATCAGTCTTTAATCTAAAAATAAACAATGAAAAATATTTTGCAAATAATTTTTAGGCAGAGATGACTGCAAATTCATAATAGAAATCAATATTAAAATGCAAAACCGAGTCAGTATTACACATCAGTATTCAGCTGTCGGTACAGGCTTTCTAAGGCTGGTATCGAAATAGGTGAATTACAGTTAGAATACTTGTTACTAGAATTCAGAAACGATTAAACAAGTTAAGCAAAAACTTAAAAACCCTATTAAATCCAAACAGATGTTAGAAACCGTCAACCAAAGTTTCTTCAATTTTTAGCTAGTCTGGCTATGTATATATGATTATGGCGATTGGTCTCATCAATAAAGTATTGGCATAATCATGGTAATCAAACCTCCTAAATTTCCATATAAAATGAGATATTCCATTTGAAAATTCATTTTAACATCTACAAATGAACCTTTTTTGTGAATTTTAGTTCATTTAAATCCTTGTAGCACAAGTTCCCATTGGTTCTCCACCATGAAATTTTGTACCTATGCCAACGGCCAGACCAATTATTTGCCAAATTTAGAAACAAATTGGTCAACATGTTGATTGACATATAAAAAGGTCATCTTTGAGGTCAACTTTTTTTTTTATTTGACCTCTGAGGTAAAAATGTATATAATAAAATTTTTTAGATCTATTTGAGTACTTTAAAACGGTATATAAATGAGTTTTCTAGGTATAAAAACAACTGAGATATTGATTTTCAAACTTTGTCATTACCTCCAAAGATTCACATTTTTTGCAAAGTTCAGCAGTCAGTATCTCCAGAATCCTTTGAACTAGAAATGTGACAGGTGCCATTCAATTTGTCTCATAAATATCTATAATTGTGCCAAATTTGAACAAAATTCGTGATGGTCATGGTATTTTTGCCCTAAAATGTTGATTTGACATGGAATGACCCAAGAATAAGTTCATTCATCCAAAGAACTATTTGAATTCTATGAAAAGAATCTAATTTTCCCTCTAATTGTAAATTTGTAGATAAAATAAAACTCCACTGCCACCTGGATTGACCTTTAGCCAGAGGCACAACTGACCATCACTGCAACTATGTCAATTAAAACTACCTGGTGTGCTGACATGACAATCCTTACTAGCACTCACCACACAAACTAGACATGATGCTTGATTACCTGGGTAGATTAGAATATGGTTGTGATTGACTGAACATGTCAAGGTTGACAATAGGTGCAACAGCTTTTTACTGTTACTACTGCCTGGGCAGGTAAGGAAGCTATAGGAAAGTTGTTTGCCCAAATACTCACCAACCTATTCTCTCTTAACTGTCGTAGCATGCCAGCGACAAGACATTTTTTATCAAAATATCTGGCGATAGGACAGGAAGCAGGGAGAAGTGGATTCAGGACTTTCTAATGGTTATTAGTGCAACATGTATACAATCAGCTGAAATTCACTAATGATAATAACACTGCAACTTTTTTGTTCCTGGGTAATAAGTGTTATTTTCTGATTGATTATCTCTAAAAAGTATAGAAAATGTCAATTATTCCCTTCAAACTTTGATTTTGTGACCAGGAGAGTGATAATTTGAAATCTACTTATTTTCAATTGGACATGGGGCAAAATTTGCACATTTTTAATCTCAAAGAAAGAAAAAGAATTATGAATATCACTATCCTGGTCACAAAAGACAAGTTTAAAGGGTATAATAGACATTTTCTAGGCATTTTATGTATAAGCAATCAGAAAATAACACTCACTACCCAGGACCAAAAATTGGTTGCACAGTGTAATAGGAAAACTGAAACCAGAAGAGAGAAGTAAGAGAAAAAGACTGTAGCGCCAAGAAAAATTATAAGTACACACTTATTTGATGATGCTTGATAGAAGTCAATCATCCTTTCTCCCATGATTTATATCAGTCTTGTTACTAGCAAAAGATTGTAATTATGATACTTTTTTGGTACTTTGAGCAGTCCAAATAGGAATGTGGGTGGCGTCACACAAAAAGAGAGCAGATTAATTCTGTTCGCATGTCACCTCTTGCCTTTGATAATATTATTTTACATATTTCTCAATCGTACATTATTACACCTTAAATTAAAGTTTTTGTCCGGCTTCTTTCAGTTTGTATTTTTTTTTAAATAAATTGTTCGTTCAGGTGTTTTTAATTATTTTTACTGCTTGAAATTGTTTTTAAATAAAATGATTTTTCAATTACTTAAAATCGGTAAAATAATGCGAGCTGAATTAATCCGATCTATTTCGTGTGACTAGTTCACATATTTGTGTGACGCCATCCACATCCGGACCAGGTTTGCCATTCTGGCCAAATTTGACAAATCTGGCCTTTTTGAAAAGCATTTGGCTATATAGAAATTTTATTATACTACTATTTACTTTAATCTTAATTTTTTTAATTGCGTTTTATCGCAATTTTACTCAGGCCGTCTTCGTACATCGACAAATTAAGATGAAGGTAAATAGAAGGATAACATTTTTTTTAATTAATAATGATGAATTACAATACTTCATCTAATAAAAAATAAAATAACTGCTTTTATAAATATTTTTGGCATTTGGCCAAAAACGTCTCCAACTATCTGGCAACCTTGATTTGGACTGCTCATTTTGACAAGGGCCGACTTCTTTTCCTTATAAATTCAGTGTTGCCAACTCAAAACATATTTTCGCGCTAAATAGTTTTAAAATAGCCAGAAATGGCCAAAAAGACTCTGAAACCTGGTCAAAAATAGCCAAAATGTTTTATGCGCAAACGCGCTAATTTAACGCTTTTTGCACTGCCAAAACAAGAAACGCGCTAAATCGGCAACACTGGTGAAATTCTTGGGACAGGGATCGGTTATTGTAGTCAGGGAAAATAGTGGGTAGAAAGGGAGGACAACACGTTCAAATCAACCTTCTCCATGTCATTTGTCAATTATCAAATCAGAAAAGTATATCTTTACAGTGATCGAAATTTCATGTCATTTTTGCAACGCATCGTACCGAAAATACACCTTCACATTTTATTTTTAGCGGATAAACCTTATTCCAAAATAAATACAAATTTTGAAATAACGAAAAAAATTACTTTATTTGTGAATAAAAATACATCGTCCTCTTCAAATCTACTGCTCCACTCTTGGGTTTAATTTAAAAATACACCATTCAAGTGTACTTACTACACAGCTGGTGATGTCTTTTGACAGAGTTTTTCTTTTTAATAAAAACGTATTTACAATATGAAACGATGCGTAAAGTACATTACAGTATGTTTCCATTCCACTTAGGCAAGGTTAGGGCTCACCACAGTGATAGATCATACAAAAAGACAATACTAGTGTAGTGCCCCAAACAAACCCTCTTAAACCTAATTTCTTTAAAATTCTAGTAAAATGTTTTTGCTAAAAAAATTGGAGATTAGATTAAACACTTGATCAGGATAACCTTTGAAATAGTTATTATTTATTTAAAAAGAGGGGTTTTAATTGACAGATATGGCTCTCATTGGTTTGTACTAGCCACCATTGGACGGCTCTCACCACGCAAATATGAGGAAGCATTTAGAAAAACACAAAGGCCCTTTTGTTCAATTTTTTAAAGGCAAATCTAAATGATTCGAGTAAGACAAGATAATAAATGTTTTTTTTAGGAGTTTATCTTATTTTTTTTATAAAAAAACATTCCCAATTCCAGTTATCACCCTCTCGTTTACGTAGTAACCAGAATGCATTATTGAGAGATGTTTGATCACGTGACCGGCTTGTCGTTAAACGTACTGTAAAAAAAAAAAAAAAAAAAAAAAAAAAAAAAAGAATAAAAATGACACATACCCAATGACTGGGTTAAAACTCAAGGATTTTCTAAGATGTTTTCCTTTGCTTGTTGCAATTCTTCAGTGCTACCACCCCTCTCCTTGTATCCGGCCAACACAGTTTAAAAGTTTTTGTCTATATCGAGACAAAAAAAAAATGTCCCCTTAACTAAACCTTTTGATGAAGCCAAGGTAGAAAGATGCCAGAGATGGGGTTAGTTTCGATTTCGAATCTAATCACTGAATCGAATCAATTAGCTCAGCGGTAGGCTATGCGTACAGCAGACACAACCGGCTAAATTGAAAGAGGTCTCAGTTAAACTGCACGAAATTCTGTTTCAACATCTTGTCCAAAATATAGTTTTATTTAGCCGGTATTCATGTGCTCAAATGTCGATTGCTTGCAACAAAAGAATTAATTAAAAGATTTTTTTTCTCTGCTTCTGTTGTGAGACTTTTTTTTCACTATGGAAGCATCGGATAGAGTACAACATCTTACTTAAGGGAAGGAGTATTAATTTGGGATTCTTTTAATAATACGATCCTTCGGACATGTAATAAACAAACTCCACACATTTACAAAAAAAGAAGGAATTATCGGGTTGTATCTAAAAAAAAAAAAAATAATCTATTGGTAGTTTTATTTCACAAGCCTTCCTTCGACCTTAAAAAGGGCGGGGGTAGTCAAACCTTGACACTAGCGCAAAAACCTAAATTCCAGGTGTTACCTACACATTTTCTGATTAATTACAAACCTATACTTGAGACGTTTTTAAAGCTAAACCTTTGTTGATAAAAATGAATTGGGAGCACAAATATTTTCAGATGAAAATAATTGTTAACTGAAAATGGAAATTACGGAAGAGAAAATCGATATGACGACGATAGGAAAGCTTTCAAAAGGAATCACCCTCGAAAACAGTGACAACAAAACAACTCAAGTATTATTCACCATCATCGCCATAAAATTACACAATTTGGATATGTCTTCAAAAGTTTGATATTGAGATGTATGAGAGAACATTTCGTAATTAAAACCCAAGTTACAAGCAAATAAAATAAACACTTTAAATTTAAAAAAGAAACGAGCTAAGAAAATCACTATATTTTCAAGAAGTTACAAAACGAAAAACCTTTAAATCTTGTTTGTTTTAATTAAATACAAATAAGAGTTAAAAGCTTTCCCTCCACTTTTAAATTCAGTTCTGCCTTTAAACAAGAGTCAATTTTCCTTTTATTTCGACGATTTCGTAGCAAAAAATATTGCTATAGTTCCCCTTTCAAGGCTTCAAAATTCTTATTTACCTATTTAAACAAACATAAATTGGGGTCAAATGATCAGTATTATTGGGATTATAAATTCTTAATATGAAAAATAATTTCATCATCATCAGAACGTCAACAAATAAATAATCCTTAAGGGATTATAGTCCCATTTGCCTTCCGTTTCCGTAAGACAAAAAGACGGATAATCCAATAGAGGAGGAGGAGGGAGGGAGCGATTTCTCCTTACCAGGAAAAAAATGACAGTTTCGATTTATTTATTATTATTTAAAATTCACAAAATAATAAATCAGGACCTGTGATTGGAAACGAGGAAATCAATAACGAATACGATGTTGTATTGATTGGAATTATTCCTGGAGGAATATTAATATGCGAAAATAAAATAATTTTAACTAGATTTTTCTGGTTAAGAAGGGAAATTTAAGGGAACAATATGAACTTCAATGGAGAAATGAGGAAAACTTGTGTCATTTAAGATTTTTTAAAAAAGATGAATAATTTCAGATATTTCACAGATTTTTGGATCGCATTCAAGTTTGAAAACGAAAAAGATTTCCCATGGGAAAACAAAAACAAAATCAATAAGATGTTTGAATGAAGAAGTCTAAGAATCAAGTCAATAAATTCGGTCTTTTTTTTTTTTAACGATTTTAGGGGAGGTATTGTGTAGAAAAGACAAAGAAAGGAATTGAAAAATAAGTCATTACCTTTTCTCTTTTTTTTAAAATCCTCATTTAGATTCAAAATAATTCAAAAACATAATTCATGCTTAGAGGTTAAGGTAGAACCGACAGATCTTTTTTCGTAGCGGACTGGGAAAAAAAGGGTCAATACCCCTCTGACTGATCCAGTGTTGCCAAGTATGGGTGTTATTTATAGCTAAAACTCTTCAAAAATGGCTAAAATTGGCCGGATTTAAATGGTATACTTTATACTAAAGCCCATTTATCAAATAACTATACAAATACCTCAGAACAAAATATTAATAAACAAATTTACTTATACTAAACTTACCAGATTTAATCGGCTATCGTAGATTTCTATCGGCTAAATTGGAGAAAAAAAAATCATCAGCCAGATCTAGCCGAATAATTGGCAACTCTGGACTGATCCCTCACTTCATGTACGCTCCCTTTTTACACCTTAATTTATATCGGTCGTAAAACATTAAATAAATAATACCTACCCAGGTATTTATTTAATGTTTACTTTGATTCTTCCCTCTTTTCAAATTAAATCAAAAGGTACAACAAAGACAATCTTACACCTTTTTTACTCACTATTCCTTGATTAATTAATTCTCGGCAAATAAGGGTCAGTTTTAATTTATTTATAATATTTCTATAAAAAACGATTAGGTAATATCTATTATCAATAAAAACAGACTTGTAATAACAGAGTTTCATTTTCAAGATTTCGGTATGATATAATAAAGTTAACTTTGTATTTATTTATAATATTATTCGTGTGTCTAATTCTTTAAAAAATTGTCACATCTCAAAAAACAAAAACTGAGAGGGAGTTGAAACAAATATTTGGTTAAGATTGATTTGTTCGGGACCACCTTCCCTAACCCCAAACAATTTTAAATTATTAAAAGAATCAAAATTTAGAATGAGATGAGATAGCTCATGTAAGCCGTACCTCCGTAAAAATGACGGAAGAAAGTAGGTGTGCACTTTTACTTTATCATATAGTTACATTGTAAATAGACCCCCCCCCCGTAAAACCTTTTCAAAATATTTCTAAAAAAAAAAAAAAACTCAATTTTCCAGATAGTTGTAGGGTCTAATGGATTGAATAAAGCTCCTAATATTAAAAGAAAAAAAAAGATTTCTTCTTGGAGAACTGCGTAATGTGAAAAAACGAATCTTAACAACCGAATATTTTGACACTTTGGTGACTTTTTGCGATCGATTTATTGAGTCTTATTTTCCGATTTTTAGTGTTTGGTATTTTTGTTTAACAGGAGGCACAGATGTTTTAAGCCTCAAAATAACAAATATTTATCATTTTAGACATTCATGAGTCAAGCAGGTATATGATTTGGTTGAGAAAAAGAAAATATGGGGTTTGAATCTGTAAAAAAAAAAAAAAAAAAAAAAAAAAAAAAAAAAAAAAGTCTCCGAGTAAAGCAGTGTGTGTGTACACATACTGTTTTTTTAAAATTTGTTTATAAGTTGTTTTATGTTTAGAGCGCTCAATATTACAAAATAGAGCTTATTTAGGTATTTGTTTTAATTACATGGAGTGAAGAATTGAATAATTTCAATATTAGACTCACAAGTAAATCAGTGTAACTGTAAATATATTAAACTCCTTTAACGTGAGAAAAATACAAGCTGGAAGGGTCCTTATTTTCACAGCTTCACCAACAACAACCATACCATCAATAATTCAGATTCTATCTATTTATACTGTCAAATAAAGAACATGAAATCAATAATTTTTTCAAATTATCAAGAAATTAAGCTAATTACTACACAGTATTCTTTACAACAAACAGGACCGATTGAATAAATATCATACACATTTTATTTAAATGATTTGTTTAAAGATCTGATCTAGCCTAGATAATCTCTTTAGGCCAAGAAGGGTTAACATTTATTGAAGAAAACAATCAAAATTGTACAAGACAGAAAAGGCACAACAGACAGTAACACCGTGGTATAGGGTTAATAAATTAAAATTACTGATTACGTACTTAACTTAACAGATTTGGGTTACTGTTACTTTAATTTTGTTGTGGGATATATTATAACCTTAAAAAGGAATATTATGAAATATAAAATTATTTTTTTAATTAAATTCGTAATTCGACTAGTTTTTACCTTCATAATTAATTTTTAGTTGTTTTTTCTTTATACAACATAATGGCCCGAATTGAAAGTTGTATAAAAACAACTAAAGATGAATGTAAAAACCAAATTTATTAAAAATAAAAATAACCTTAAAGGACTTACCTAGTTATTTAGTAGAGCCGTAATTATCATGTAGTCCCCATCAAAGACGATAGCAAATTTTACAAGTAAAAAGTTGATGTCGGAGTAGAAGAAATGGTATAGAGACCAAAGTTTCTTTTTTGTTGTAGATATGATAAATTTAAAAATCGCTGCTGATATTGTTTTATCCTGTCGTTTTTAAAAAATCCTGAGGATCCAGACTATATGTCTTTTCTTTTTTTTTTTTAGTTAGTTTTAAGTGCAATGAAGGCAGAATTTGTGGTTATAATAATAACAGTTAAGATTGTAGCAGTAGTTTGCGGCGACGGTAGCACTAATACTACCTAGAAAGAAGCACATTATTATTTTTCCTTTCTTTTTTTCCTTGACAATCTGAGTTAGTAGAGGAGGATATTATGAAGTTGAGCACATAACACAAATAATAAGAAAGAAGTAGGAGACCCCCACCATGAGAAAAGACCCACACCCACAACACACACGACGACTCAAGGCATTGAGTGGAGTACCCCCTCCTCCTCCTCAGCTTCTCTTTTCTCTCACTGTTTGCTTAATTTCGCCCCCTCTCTATTCTAAACCTTTCTTCTTTCTTTTTCAACAAGATTCCCTCCTACTCGCTCTTGTAAACCTTGTTTTTGTTTTCTTTCTTTTCTAACGAAACGCCCTCCCACTCTATCTTCTAAACCTATCTGTTTCTTCTTTCTTTCTTTCTATCAGAGTTCCCTCCCGCTCTCTCTTGTAAACCTTGTTTTTTTTCTTCTTCTTCCGTTTTAAAACAAAACTCTACTCCCACTCTGTCTTGTAAACCTTTTTTACTTTTCTTTTTCAAGAAAATTCCCTCCCACCCTGTCTTCTGATCTTCTTTTTTTCCCTCCTTAACAAAATTCCCCCTCTCTCTTCTAAACCATTCTTTTTCTTCTTTCTTTTCCCACAAAATCTCCTCCCACTCCTCCTTCGTATTTCCTACTCTTCTCAAGCGGTTATCGTGACAACAGCAGCGAAGGACTCGTCATATCCGGTAAACAAGAAGCAAAAATAATTATTATCCTTAATAATTTAGCAGCAAGCAAACCAATCTCTTATATAGTATATAAAAAAATAAAAGACCAATTTTCAGCGATAAATTATATGTACGAAATTAGTTCTACCTGTGAATGACTATTAAAAACTTATCACCTGACACCTTTTCATTCACTCCGATCTACTTCCCTAAACACTGCAGACATCTTTGAGCTTCAACTCGCGAGGAAGGCAAGAAAAAAAGGCACAATGTCCGGGATTTTGACGAATTCTTTTAGACAATCTTTGTTAGCTGTGCGACGAGAAGCCGTCCCCAAAGCTGGCATCGTTTATGGCCCACCTAAAATAAAGATTTCGAGGGCAGTAAGTATTTATTCATCATTTCTATAGACGTGACCGCGTCGTCCCTTTGGCTTTATTGTAACACGATGAAGGACACTCTTTCTTGTTGTTTTCACATTTGTTAAAATTTAAAGGTCAAAAGAAAATGATAGCCGTAAATAACAAAACAAAACGTGAACATTTAATTTATCTTTATTTATGTTCATTATTATTGACGCGTTTGTTGGTAATGATTATTTTCCTATTAATGTTAAAAAGTCGTCATTTGATGTACAGAAAAGGTTAAGGTTATATGGTACGAAGGACAACATTAGTTTCATTATTTTAAAGAACTGATAATCAGTTAATTTAATGAGGTTTCCTTAGCTGTGACTAGGATGACTTCTAATTTGCTTTACACTACAAAAATGAAATATTGGTGGTGTTATTGTGTTGTCATTTCTCTCATTTCTTTCTTCTTTTAACATTAAATACTGGCCATGTGTAAGGCCATCTCGTAGTTTAGCGTCCCAAATTATCACTGCTCTGGGGGTGGGTACTCGGTCAGTTACTAAAATACTGAAGCTGATATCAAATCTAATGAAAAATAAAATGTTAAAAATCCAAAAGTAAACACCCCCATCGGCTATTTTAACTAAAGTGGGTATATTTAATTTTACCATAGTCGAGAGAACACTTTCTTTTAGTTTTGAAAGATGGTATGTTTACTGTCGAAATTGTATGAATAAAAATACGAATACTAGCAGTAGATACTATGGAGAAAGAAAATGACCTTGAAAAGTTTGTTTTATTAGATTTGTTATCTGCTTTGTATTGTGTTGTAACTGGTCGAGTGTCCTAACAAAAACCGTGACCATTTGGGACGCTAAACTACGAGATAGCCTAATGGACGTAAAAATCTGCCCCAAATGAATCCCCTCTTCATCTAATAACATCGCATAAATTTCCAGAATATACTAATCTCACTAAACTTGAACAGGGATTGAGTTTTTTTTTTCGTCTAAAGGTTTCACCAAATTTTCCAATAAAACATTCAGGAGACATTTGCCGTATGAATCGCTCAGAATAGCACTAAAAATCTTACTTATGACTACATAAAAGAGTAAGCATTGTAGGCAGATGAAGATAGTTTCTTTTGAAACCCTTTTTTAATATTTACCTCTGTCATTTAACTAGTTTCGTGGTGCAGGTTTTAAGGTCACTCAGAATCCTTTGAAATTTGGCTGTTATTGGCCATTATTACCAATAGACATGTACACAATAAAAAGGAAGATTTTTTTTTTTTTTTTTTTTCCATTTTATTTTAAAATATATCAGAATATCAGTACTTTCATTTGTGTTAAGGATCAGAAGCAATTTGATTCATTGGATAGTATTAAATTTACAAAAGACGATTTTCTGTACGCAACTCATATTTGGTGCCGAGAGACTGGGGGGGGGGCTACTTCTTGATACAGGTAGTGTAGTGTTGAGGATAGGTTTGAACCAAACTATTCTTGATGCTATCGAGGAATACGTTGCTGAAGGATCCACTATTTAACTATTCTTTAGCAACATGATTGGCCTACAGATAACAAATATACTCCTTTCTTAAAGATGCATCTATCATGATAAAATTTGCTTTTTTGGCATAGATTGTTAGTCTATTGTATTTCTTAGCATGTGAATCAAAACAATTATATCTTTATAGCCTATTGTTTCAACAAACATTGAACTATTCTCTCATCTCCACAAGTTTCAGGATAGAAAAGTGTCAATTAACTCTGACCATCATGGGCTTACATTATAAAATAATGTTTGGGATTGTAGGACTCCACACATTTGGGTATGCGTAAATGAAGAAATGGTCTAGTTCCATCAGCATATTGCTGCAGGCATCCGGGAGTATCCTATAACTTACATCTTTTAGTGCAAGGTGTAGGTACTGCCTAGGAGACAAATCTCCAGGAACGAGGCGTATATCTCCTTTATGATTTGCTGTCATGAATGACCAGATATTTGAAAACTTCTACACCAGATAAAAAGATTATTGTAAGCAGTTGTAAAGACCTCAGTTGGTCATCAAAAAAGGATTTAAGTGTCTTATGCAAATCTATGGTCTGTATCTAATTTGGGAGTGGATTCTCCCTATTCTTAAAATCCCTGAATTTTCCACTCTGACACTCATCCATATATTTGCACTGTTTTGTGGAAAAATTCCAATAATATTTAGACTAGAGCTTTCCAAACTTTTTGCATTAATTAAAAATGAATCTTTTTGCAACACATTACTTGAGTTTTAGCCAAACCAAGTATATAATGACATCCCAGCAGTTTAACTTAAACTATCTTTTGAAGGATACACAAAACTATACTAAATTTCTCTACACACAGATTATCGTTTGGAAAGCTCTGATTTATTAGACTGACATTTTCTTATTGCTTTATATTTTTTTTAAATAGTTTACCCGTGCCTTCAAAAAATGACTGCATATATGGATACACATTGCTTTTTAGATATACGTAGATAATAGAGATTTGTATTACAGTGAGCATTCTGTTGATCACAAATTGATTATCTTTTGTTTTTATTCTTCAAATTCAGCATTTTTAATACGTCATCAGAACATGAAATTCTATTCTACTACGTCAGGAGCAATGTTTTTTCAGATTAGACAATATTTGATAAATTTTGTCTGAATTTCTGAGATGGGGAATTATCATTATACACGTCCTACGAGACACCTGGTCTAGTGGTTAAGTGTATCTAGTAACCTGCTTGTTGGTCCAGAGTTCAATTTCTAGGTTGGGTAGTGCAAAAAAGTCATATACACTGGTTCAGTGGTAGTGGAAGACAAGTGATATCGCAAGGACGAATTTAACTAGAAAGAATTAACTGATACGAGATATCCTCTGGAAAGGACAGCGGAATGAGAAAAATCTACCTCCCCATGGATTGAATAAAGGGTTCGTTTCGAAATTCCCAGGAGGTTACCAATTACAACAGACATCTGAAAAAGGTTGGAAGGTACAATGGCCAAAACATTGTGACTATAAAAACTAAGATGAAGACACTAGTCTGAGTACATTAGTGTATAATAAAGACATTTTTGACAAATATTGATTATTGTAAAAAATGTTATTGGTTGATCATCCTCAACTGACCACTTAATGTTATCTTTATCATCGCTACTTGGGTGGGTTACTAAATGTAACCTTGATTAAAATGGAAAAGTACAAAAAGTAATTTTATTTTTTAAACTTCACACTATTAGGGTTTTAAACAGTGATGAGATTTATTTGTACAGCATCTATTTTTAATTCTATAATTATTTTTTTTTGCATGATAAACTGAATTTATATAATGTAGGTAATAAAAATAGTTACCTCCCTTGATTTGCATGAGGGGGAGGGACTTTCAATGATTCTGACAATTTGAACTTACTATGAGTAAGAAAGAAAACCTAACCTTCTCACTGTTGCTAGATCTACTTTTTGAATATGTAAAATAGCTACATTCCCTTATCTTATGGAGATGCAGATGAAAATGTTTGTTTTTTTTTGTTTTTTTTTGTCTGGTAGATTCACACAATAAATCTCTTATCTTTTTTTCAAAAGGAAAGTAGCATTTGTTGTCTTCCATATATGCATCTACATTCACTTTATTTAAATATTCCTCTTATTTCTGTCAAATTTACAATACGACCAAATTTAACCCTTCTGTTTAGTTATGTGTAATTTAAAAGATAATGAGGTTTTAGAAGTGTAGTAATTTTATCTTTAAGTTATCCTCAGACACATCAAATCTCTATTAGAGTAAACCTAACAAATTCCAGTTTGGCCAATACTGTAGATATTTTGTAACATCCAAGGGAATTTTTACCAAAGTTATTGTACCTTTTGGATTAGACCTAAGAGATCTTGTTTCTATACTTGACCCCTGCCACTCTCTCTTTATCTCTTATACATTTTTTATTAGAGCAGGAAATATCGGAGATTATCTTAACAGAAAATTGTACTGTAGAACATCTCTATTAAACTATATTTTGCTTAACTCTTATTACGAGTGTGCTTCAAAATCTAATTGCTTAATATTTTTCTCAAAGAAAACAATCCTAAATCTTTTTGTAGACAATATTTAAAAGAGGGCGGGGGGGGGGAATTACCTTTTATTTGTTGGAAAAGTAGGGTCAAGTTCATCTTGGTGGTACTGATCTTTATTTGGTCCGATTGAGTTGACCACAAAAGGTGGGAAATTTGAATAATTATCATTGCTAGGGGTGTCAAGAAGTTGATCAGGAGTTCCGCACAGATTTAAAAATGTTATACTTCCTGGCAGGGCCATGATTTTTTTTTTTTTCAAAAAAATGGTACCAATCTTTACTTGGTTTCAATGGGTGGTACTAATCTTTACTTATATTGAATGGTACTGCTCTTTACTGAGGTATGTTTGTATGGTGCTGATCTTCACTCATCCAAAAAGTAGTTGTAGCAACTTTGACAACCTTTTCTCTTTATTTTGACCTTGGTATTCTGAGGTAACATGAATCTGCACTTGTCTGATAAGGAAAGCCTGTACAACAATAAAAATAGACACCCTTTGAGTAAATTGTAAAATGCACCTTGGTTGGTTATCCTGCTTGTATTTTTATAATAAATCAAAATGTACATTTAATTATCAGTAATGAAATATTAGCCATCTTCTTGGAAAATGGCTGTATGCTTATTTTTTTCATTGAAATTTTGCCTGCCTTTGTGGGGATTTTGTCTATGCCCTTAAATAAGCCATTAACATTTAAAATGTTTTACAAAGTGCAAATAATGTCTTTGAAAATATTTTTCTAAAGTAAACAGTTTTAAGTAAGGAGAAATCTATATATGCAAGATTCTCAGGGAAAGTAATGTAAAATCAGAAAAATAATTTTCTGTGCATAATATCTACAAGAACCTTTTGAC
>VCCN01003428.1:459631-482180 GCA_006491835.1 Architeuthis dux
TTGGGTGCTTGTCGCCTCTAAGTCTATTTTCACATATCGCAATGAGCCGAGTGATATGTGGAGTTTAGGCAGTGACGGCTGAAGCTGTAGCCAGCATAAGGGCATAAAGAAGAGTCATGCCTTTGTTGACACTAAGCTACCATACAGACTTATTAGGATTAAATCCAGGCTTACTTCATAAGCAAGTATCTCACTCTACATACAAATCTGTGTGAATAGCTAATTAGGTTTCTCTTTTTCGATGCAAAAAGTGTATAAAGATATGAATTCACTATTTTTATTAAGCTCAACTAGTATTCACCTTCATCCTAATGTTAGTTGCTTTTATACAACTTATTAATTCAGGCCACTGTTTCTATGGCAGCGAATAACACTAACAGCAATAGGAAATAAAGAGTAAGCCTTCGGTGAGAATCGAACTCACACCCTCATTGCCAGAGGGAGACTAGTTTACACCTAGCTGCAATCGGCCACAAAGACTTCATGGATTAGCAGAAGCTGATTCACACTTATAAACTCACTCCCTACAAGTTCGATTCTCACCGAAGGCTTACTCTTTATTTCCGATTGCACTGTTAATTGTTGCCATAGAAACAGTGGCCTGAATTAATAAGTTGAATACTAGTCAAATTTAATAAAAATAGTGTATTACAATACTTCATCCAATAATAAAGATTGATTTATAAGACATGAATTGTTTAGTAAAAAGGCTTCCACTTGGTTGGCTCCAAATGTAGTAAGAGATTTAGAGGGACATAAAAGATCTACCGAGGGTAAATTTGCTATTCATGTCCATTACAGCCAATCCTGTGAAGGACTTGTAAAATTCACAATTGTCAAAGAATGTAAATGACATCCATTTTGCTTAGCTAGCTTGAGACAAATGAAAATTAGAAAGCTCTGAGAGTGCATACCTCTGCCAACACCACTGTCAGGTGGGGGTGGTAATTGTGCATGGATCCACACCATTATGTAATCACTTCTTCCATAGCCCATTGTCCACCCTTCCAGAAAATTTCACTGAAATTCATTGAGAATTTTTGGAGATATCGTGTGGACACACATGAAATCTTGGCCATATTATGTGGCTTGGACATATAACGGCTACATAGTATTGAAATGGTTCTTCGGACGGTTGAACTCCGTCTTGTTATTTGTGTTGTAAACACGACGTTTCGGCCGATCCATTCTTCAGGTGTAAAATCAGAGTGTGATGGGTTAAACAGAAATTATGCTTAAAGGGGGGTAGCCCGTATAGCGCATGTCCCTGGTGTTTCTGTCTTTGTTCCGTTGGGTTTGAATTTGTTGAGAAGTAAGCAGAGAAGAGGCAGCTCACATCAAAATGTCGATTAAATGCATTAGCCAGACAAGCGCGGATTTCAACCCGATGTGGCTTCCACTTCTCAACAAATCCAAACCTGACAGAACAAAGACACAGAAAACTAGGGCCATGCGCTATAAGGGCTACCCTCCTTTAAGCATAATTTCTGTTTAACCCATCACACTCGGATTTTACACCTGAAGAAGGCCAAAGAATGGATCGGCCGAAACGTCGTGTTTACAACACAAATAACAAGGAGTTCAACCATCCGAAGAACCATTTCAATATTAACGACCCTTCTCAAAACTATAGAAAATATCTGCTACATAATAATTGTGCATAGATCTGTCCCAAAGATTTAATCACTTCTTCTGTAGCTTATTGTCCACCCTTCCACAAAGTTTAATTGAAATTCATTGGGAACTTTTGGAGATATCGTGTGGACAGTCATAAGCGTATACTTTTTAAAAAAAAACGAATAAATATCTCTCAATCAGAAAAGAATTCTGTGACCTGCCCCAAAATGTAACCAACTCTTCCTTACCCCATTGCCCACCTATCCACAATTTCATTGAATACTTTTGGAGATATCTTGTTGACAGACAGAAAGATGTGACCGATTGCATATACCTCTCCAACTTTGTTGGCAGAGGGACAAAAAAAAACAAAACCCTATGCTTATTGATTGACCATGGAGATTTATTTTGATTATTACTTTTTCAAATTGATTAATTTGATACACTTAATGCGTTTTAGTTATGGATTGTAATTGGGTTATTGAAAGTCTAAAGCACTAAAAAATCTTTGAATTTGCATTTTGATGTACTTCAATGAAACATTCTTCACTGTGTGACATATTTTTGTTTACAATTATTTTATTTATTGTCGAAATTATTACTGCATTTTGTTTTTAAATCTGATAGATCGTTGTGTATGGTATTGTTTTTATTAATGGTTGCTTTGTCTGACCTAATGGTTGACAGGCCAGAGAATGGAATTGTCGAACCGAGTTCAAACTCCAGCTGGGACAGTTTGTTTACTTTGCACTTATGCTCTTGGGAAAGGCAGGAATCCACCCATCCCCACTAGATATGGGTAAATAGCAGGGCAGTTTTAGCCCTGTAAGGCAGTTCATCTCAGGCGTCGGGCTAGCATCCTGGCCCCGTATAAACCCACAATTGCTACAAGCAATTATTGGGCCTCTCTTGATTTTTTTGAGAAACAGGGACAAAATCATTGCCTCGTATGTCGTGATGCGGGGAGCAACTTTGTTTTGCTTTCTTTTGTCTGAGCTTGAGTCTTCTTTTTAAGTGCCAAAAACAGATGTGAATAACTAAAAGTTCTGGTCTTTGATAACTCTGATACTGAATAAATTAGCTCTTTAAACAAATCCTTCAATATTTAACTCTAATTGAAGAAATATGTCTGTGCATGCACCATGATTACTCGACAACTGACCATTGTACAAAGTTGACATTCGGCAGATATATTAATCAGCACAAAAGGCAGTGCAGTGTTGAGTTTGAAGCTTTTTTGATCAGTGGTCCTCGAGAAATGTAATAAAAAATTATTTTTTTTAAAAATTAAATACTTTCTTCAGTTTCACAAATTATCTCCCTTGACTTCCAATCTTTAGAATTATCTAAATTTAGATATAAAATATCTAAATGGCAACACTGAAGAGAAATAACTGAAATACTTCAAAGCCATATTTTTTGTACAACAGATGGAAAATTCAAATTGTTCTTCAGACGATTGAACCCCTTGTTATTTGTGTTGTAAACACGTTTTGGCTGATCCATTCTTCGGTTTTCTTCAGGTGTAAAATCCGAGCCATCAAACTCTGATTTTACACCTGAAGAAGGCCGAAGAATGGATCGGCTGAAACCTTGTGTTTACAACACAAATAACAAGGAGTTCAATCGTCCGAAGAACCATTTCAATATTAATGACCCTTCTCAAAACTATAGAAGATGGAAAATTATTTTACATGACAATTATGGCCGGCTGCTCCACACATCATAAATTACAACCCCCTTCCAAACAGGCACTGCCCTAGTGTATTTAATGTTTTTCTAAGTTTGATTTTGTGCTGCCTTCGTGACACTCAACCAAGACCGCATAACAGAAATAAAAGCATTACACCAATTAAATCTCACATATTTTCTCTTGTATAATGAATGAGTCCTAACTCCTACCATCTCGCATTGTGTTCAAGATCTTCCAGCTCACACAATAGTTTTGTCATCCTCTTGTAATTTTTCTTGTTCTTGTATGTCTTTATTACAATGAAGTGACCAACATTTAGTGTTAATGTGTAACCATGTGAATGACATTGTTTATGGGAAAGGTGACCCAGTATAGACCATAAGCAAAGGATATAAAATTTGAACAATTTACTTTCAATGTAATACATTCATTGTTATGTTATTACATTCATTGTTATAAACAACTTTACATTATAAAAACTTAATGTGAATTTTTAATTCATTTTAAATAAAGTTTGGAACCGATTGATTTTGGTAACAAACATTTGATAACATTACCTGTGATTATAATAAATGCCTTCCTCTGTAATATGCTTTTATGACTCATAAAGGTCATTTGTCAACAAAAAACTTTTTTTAAATAGATTCTTATAGCCATTTACTAAACTTAACTTGGTATGGCACAAGGTCACAAGTATGGCACACCCAATAAGGATTGAACTCACTACACCGATAATGGTCTGTGAGACTTGCTTGCTAACAATGAGGTGCCCAAGTAGATTCTTATATTTTGTTACCATTAATAATGTAATAAAAAGATTTCTATGATTTTTATGAGAACCTTCAAGAAAAATGAATTAGCAAAAGTATTTAAAACTAACAAATTTTTTAATACTCTGCCGTTTGTAAACTAAATTCCTAAAATGTTTTGTATTTTAAAAAACTTTTTAATGTTTTTACAGTAATTTTGTATAAGATATTAACAGTATAGTTAATTCAAATAGTACACAATTTGATCAACAAATCTCAGGTGATGGCATTATATGTTATGATTTGCTTGAGTTCACAAATTTTACATACAATATACAAAAAACCATCAATGAATATCAGTTTTCAGAATGTTGAAATCATAGGCTTGTTTTCTGTGTTCAAAAGGTGATACTTCTGAAAGTATATTGTATAACCTCATTTAAAGTAAAGAATAGAGACTGTTAATATAAACAAGAGCTGTTTACTTGCATATTGTATTAGCACTATTCTGCCTGCAGAACTGATACTACAGCTTGATCTTGGTCAATGTACTCTGGTAAAGTTGCTTGATTTTTAACCATTAATATAAACATGGTTGGTTAAAGTTATGAAACTGCATCTAGGGTTTGGATGAATCTTTCTAAATCTCTACCCTTTTAAATACTTCTGAAATTAGTAATACTTAAAGGTATCATATACTGTAGCAGTTGGATCTCAAATCATAAGCTGACCTAGTATTTGTATAAAGCTACGCTCAGTTTGCATTACGATCTGATCAAATTGTGGCCGACTGAATCGTAGTTGAATTCAGGTCGATTTTTGCGAAGAATCACATATTCGTATTTTTAGTCGCTGACCGAGATGTTATGTACTCGTGTCGCTGCAACTACCCTCTCGGTTGCTGCAAGAAGTCTCTCGTCACATGACCATAATTTAATCAAAATTTTATTTTATTTAATTTATTCAAACCATGATAACTACAAACTTTTTTTTTTTTTTTTTTTAATAAAGTCAAATATTTGAAAATAAATAGAAAAAAACTTTTCGCAAGTAATTTTTGATAATTTCCAAATCTATGTTCTTAACCCATTCATAAAATTTATTTTTTATTTATTTTTTTATTTATTTTTTTATTAAACTAACAACCTTTTTCTTTCCACATAAACAATATTTTAGATATACTAAACGCACAATAAATTTATGAAGAAATCTACAAAGCAATCAATAATTTATTTTAATACAAAACTTAAAACTATATTAGCAATTTTCTGATTCAATGTTTGTACTTTTTATTGTAACATCAATGTCTTTTCCTATTTATAATTACATCCAGAAATAAGGCAAAAATAATATAAAAACGTCTAAATTTTCCTGTAATGTGAAAATATGCATTTTTAATTAGTGTAGCTTCCTATTTTAGCAGTATATTTCCCTTGGCTGATGTTGGAAAGGAAATGACATTAAATTTATTCTCGCTTCTCATTGGCTATGACCCATGACTGGGGCATAGAAAATAGGATCGTTTCTATTAAGATCCAGTCGCTGACTGAATTGCAGACCATTTTTCATGTCGTAAGCAATATTTAGGTTACAATTGGTCGGTGACTGGTCTGAAAGAATCGATGGTTGGCGATGGATATTAAGTGCAACCTGAGTGTAGCTTTAGATAAGATCTGATCCTTTCTCAAAGCTGTAAAGACAAGAGAATGTGGACATGAACTGTATGAAGCATTTGGCACCCAAACGTATCATCAGAGATCAAGTTGATCCAGTTATTATACATGCAAAATCCTGGAAAAAAAGGTGTATCAATGAGTCTGTAGCCAAATGATAGAAAAAGAAATGCTTTTTTCATCAACTCAATCTGCTTCCTTGTCAATGCTCTTAATTCAGTAGTGAATATTGATCACATAGATTGAACTTTATTCGGTACAAATTTCAGCTAATAACTACGTGTCGGGCTGCAAACTTATTGATTCATCCTCATATGTGATTGATCAGCATTTTGGCTTGACTGTGATGATACTTTTCAGTTTTGTGATTTTTGGGAAAAGATAATGCAGCCCCATAATTATATACATAATGCTTCTTGGATGTAAAATCATCATAGTATCAGGGTGGGTGAAAAGAAACTCTTTGGACTCTTTGGACCATATAATGGTGGAATTTGGCACCAATTTCTGTAAGTGTTTCGGTATAGCCTCGATAGACCTTTGCAGGAAGTCCAGCCGTATGTTGGCCATAACATGTTGAATGCACTCTTCCAGTTGATTCAGAGTTTGTGGTTTGGTGTGATATACCACCTCCTTCACCCGCCCTCTCAAGAAGTCGTCACATGGCGTAAAGTTCAGCGCTTTGTGGAGGCCATTCATTTCTAATAGGGAGTTAATTCTCACCCACCCTGTATGGAGCCATTTGCCTCTTGTAACCATAGTTCCCTCTAAGCTGTGTGTGTGTGTGTGTGTGTGTGTGTGTGCGTGTGCGTGCATGCACACACTCGTTTAGCAAACTGCACAAAGTAAATTAATGTGCACACAAAGGTTTAGTTACCTAAAATAATGTAGTTATGAATGAGTTTTGATTTAACCATTTCCAGCATCTTTAGTAATAATAATATAATATAATAATAATAATAATCTGTGAATTGATGGGTGTTATTGATTTATTTCTATAGCATCACATAACAATAAGAAATATTCATTAATGTTTCATTTAATAGAACAACAAACTGAACAAAGTAGTTCAAAGCATAGAATAACATTTATTAGCTATGAAAGATAGGCTGTGTCAATATTATTTTGAAACAATTTCAAGTTTACATTTGAACAAGCTTTCAGTGCACACATACTTGAGTCACAGGGAGAGATTTGCACTACATAATATTTTTGCGCACACTGACTACTAAAGATTTGAGTGAACATTGCTTGTAATTCAAATGTGTTGTTTCTGTAGATCTATGCAAAGAACCACAGGTGCCTTGTATTTGCCCAGTCACCATAATTTTAGCACAGCTTCCTTGCATTTCTTCCCTACATATTTCTTGCTCTTTGTATCCTATGAATATGATTGCATAAATAGCTTTCTTGGAGAAAATAATGAAACAGAATAGTCTTAATGTTTTTTCCCCTTTCTACATACCTACAGGAGAACATTTCTTTCTTTTTTGGTTTCTGTCTGGAATAATAGAAAACATGCATTATTAATTAAAAATATACTCTGTATTAGCAGTAAGCTTTTAAAATGGAAAATAATTTCTTTCAGTTTCAATATTCTAGACGTTTTTTTATAAAATCTTAAACTTCAAAAATTCCTAAAATTCTTATGAACATAGGTCCGCCTTGTGTATTGGATTCATGGATGTACATGGTGCTGCTTCTGTTTAGGCCATTATCAACATCCTGATTCCTCTGTATTAGAACAGGAAAACAGAGATCTAATGTTTTGAGTGCTGGGTTAGTGAGACTCATTAAGGTTGCGGAGACCAAATGTTCTGAGTCATCTGGTAATCTCGGTGCCTTAATGTGTTTCATGTTTGCATAATGTTATCAGCTAGTTATTGTTATCTAAAAGACCCTGTCCCAAAGTGATCACAATAAGTGACTTCCTCTATATATTATGTTTGTTGTGTGCCTTGCAGATCAGTACTACTGTAGTGAGTTCAATCCCCACTGGAAATACAACACAATGTAATAGACCAAGTTCCACTTAGTAACTTACCTATATCATATGTCTGTCTCATTCTTTTATGTACTCACCTCCCACCAAATGTTAATTTAATTTTATGATCTGACAGTTGCATTTTCATTTTATTGATAATTACATGGATTTAGAATGTAAAAACATCTTGTGCACAAAATGAAAGTTATGTTTTGATGCCTGTCTCTCTGGGTTTACAGTTGAAAGAGAAGTAGGCCAAAGAAATTATGCATACAATAGATAGAAAGTCTTTAAATTTGTTATCGTCTTTTATTATAATAGACAATTTTTATGTTGGATTTGTTTCTTGTGGTAACATAATCTTTTTGCTATTCCATATTTAACATTTTTTAAAACATTGTTTGAAAAGATTTGCAATAACTTATTGTCATCAACTGACTCTAGACTACTGACTGTGTGTGTGTGTGTGTGTATATATATATAATGAAATCAAGGAATGGATATTATATCTGACAGAATATGATAATTAATTGGGAAACCCATATCAACCCGTTAGCGGTTGCTAAACGGGTGGCCTAGATTGTATACATCGCTAACACATGTCGGACTGATATGGGTTTCCTAATTAATTAATAATTGTTTTTATGATTATCATATTCTGTCAGATATAAAATTATCCATTCCTTGATTTCATACTGTCGACATAGGGAGCCACTTCATATCATGCGTCTATAAATACTATAGGAGGTGAATGAATGTGTATGTTTCTAACCGCTGCCATTCCATGAGTGCCGTTGGCTCAGTGGTAAAGAGCTGGACCACATATAGGTTGCTTCCAGGCTGGACGTGAGCTTGATCCCCACACAGCGCTCGTTTCTTTATTCATTTATACAGTCTAGGCCACCTGTTTAACAACCACTAACAGTGATGCCGAGCTGATATGAGTTTCCCAATTAATTATTGTCTTTATAATTATCATATTCTGTCTTTTTTATATATATATATATATATGTGTGTGTGTGTATTTAGGCAGTAATTCTTCATTAATGCATATCTGGTTAAATACTACGGACAAGGAAAACCTTTCTTGTTTACACACAAGAGAAGATCTGTTCGGATCCAATGTGTATAGATATTGTCCAAACGTTATATTAGGTTGAGCGCTTTCGACTGTACGTTCAGCCATTTTCAAGATCGTGAAAACTGTAATGTTACTGTTTTGCACTGTTCAAATAGTGTCCAAATTAAATTGGGCATGAGCCATTGGTTGGTTGAAGTGGTGTCACATGACAAGTGGTGGGTGAATGCATTCTTTGTTGGGAGGGGGTTTCGGTTGTTTAGTTATTGAATACATTTAAAACTCCCTGCCCTTGGCCAAAAGAGATTTTATTATTAGTGCTTCCAGTATCACAAGCCTTTTTTTGCAGTTGATCTGTTTTATTATGTCGGTGTTGTTAAGAATTTGGTGTATGGGAATTTGTGAGGGGTATGTGTTTAAGGTGGATTCTTATAGTGCTTTGATCCGAGAGGTAGCAGGTAAGGTGTCTAGATAGTGGTAGTAGTTTGTCTTATATAAGAATTCAATGGTTGTTGATGGGAGACAGTCTCCTAAAGGGCAAGTGAATTCATATACAGCATTGGTGTGATTTTTTGGGTTTTTTTGTCGGCAGGATCTGTTGCTAATAACAAGGTTAGAAGTTCTTTGTTTTTTTTGGTAAATAATTAATTTTATGCATTTGTTTGGTTCAACAGAAGAGGTGTATCAGCGTATTATGTTTCAATGTGGACTCATCTTGTTTATAGTTTTGGTGCATCTGGTTACAATAGAATAAGTTCATAGTTTTGTTTTTATCATTGTTGCTGTTTGTGTTATTGTTATGGCGTTTAGTTAAGGCTAATTTTATTTGGTTGTCAATGATGTAGTTGGGGAAACCATTGTTTATGAGTGTTTAATATTGGAAAGTTCTGTATGGAATATTGTGCGGGAAGAGGAGATTAATTGTGCTCTGTGGATAAAGTTCTTAATAACAGCTATTTTATAATGGTGGGGGCATTCATTTTTATAATTGAGATGGCAGGAGTTCTTACTTGTAGGTTTTTGGTAAGGGGAAGTGGTAAAGGTTCTGTCATTAGCATCGACAAGAACATCAAGAAAGGAGATTATATTATTGATTGGTGGTGTTTATTTCCTTGTTAGCTGCCGGGTCGTGTAGTGTAAATATTGTGTATTTAGGCAGTAATCCTCCATTAATGCATGTCTGGTTAAATACGACAGACAAGGAAAACCTTTTCACTTTTTTGGTTAATCTTGTTTACGCACAAGAGAATGTCCGCATCCAATGTGTATAGATACTGTCCAAATATTAGGTTGCGCGCTTTCGACTGTACGTTCTGCCATTTTCAAGATCGTGAAAACTGTAATGTTATTGTTTTGCACTGTTCAAATAGTGTCCAAATTAAATTGGGCGTGAACCATTGATTGGTTGAAGTGGTGTCACATGACGAGTGGTGGGCGAATGCATTCTTTGTTTGGAGGTGTTTTCAGTTGTTTAGTTATTGAATACATTTAACTCGTCCTGTGACGCCAATTCAACTTTGACAGTTTCTAATTGCTATGAGAATGTACAGCCCAACACTTATAACTTTGTCCCCTGATCAAATCCATACATCGTCCCATTGGATCAAAAAAACTGTATGTCCACTTTTTGGAAAAATAACATTTTTTACATATTTACAAATGTTACATCGGTTTCTTACTTCAAAACAGCCGTCCAAATACACTCCTGAAAAGACTATCATATCTAGAGATATTGACTTTCACTTAAGGTAAATCAAATACAGAAACTTGTGTCAAAAAAGCCTTAACTCCAAGTGCATTGATTCAAGAAAGCCTTATAGCATGTGGTATAAATATAAGCAGAGCTGTAGAAAGAGTGCAAAATTAAAAAAAAAAAATGTTGTTACAGTTACCTTTTCTGTTTTTTCTGCCATCAAAATATAACAGTTCAGAATATTTAATTGCTCATATCTCAAAACCATAAAAATGGACATGCGGCCTTTTTGATCAAATGCTATGACATATCCTTCCTGTTCAATATGTTTACTTACCCTAGTTTGTGTGAGGTTAGACTCTGTGGATATTTTCTTATTATTTGTGATTGACAGTGGAATGCAGATGATCCTAAACAATCTCTTTAGACGAGACTGAAACAATAATTCAGCTGCAATAAAATATTTCAGTTTTGGAATGCGACAACAAAACTTTTGTTATGCTTAGTTATGATTTTTTTCTTCTCTATTTTTTTTGTCTGCCTTTATAATGATGTCACTTTTGTTTTGCTTTCAATTAAGTCCCTTTTCCAGAATATGGGATTAAATTTAGACTAAAAAGTATATCTTAACCTAAAAAAGTTTAATAAGTTCAATGATGCGTCCACCATCCTTACGTCCATATTCTAAAGGGATTCTAAACGAAGTAGTAGTAGCGGGAGGAATATGAGGATGGTTCACCTGAAGGTCTGGACCAAGAAAATTGATATTTAAGATAATCGGGACTGACCAACAGAAAAATGAAGATGTTTGAATGCATTTAAAAAAAGCCTCTTTTTTAAAAAAAACTTATAATGCTTAATGTCTTTTTAAAAAAAAATTTCTTTTTAGCTTTGATTAAATAAATATTCTCTTAATGACATCACACCATTCTCTTCTGACATCATAGCAGTAAATAAATCATATTACCCTCCTTCCTTCCTTTTTATAATCGCGACCAGTAGACCGCAAAGTGTCTTAGAGAGATGCTTTGGACGCATCTAAAAACGAACAACTTGTAATTATTGGAATAGTAGACATTACAAGAAAAAAAAGGAAACTATTGAATTCTCCATCTGCTTCCAACACTAATTTTACTTTGGTGACTATTCTCTCGTCTTATAATGTTTAGTTACATAAACTTTTTCTTTTGGCTCTACTAATCATTGTAAATGAATGCTAAATTTTTTTTTCATCTGATTTGGTAGTTTCATCAATAGTAGGATATGAAATGAGGATTGAACCCACTAACAGCTAGCTTGCTGATCATTGCTATACAACGTGCGTCCTATCCATTTTTAAAAAATCTTTTTTTTCATATATACAGATATATTTGGATCAAAAGGTTTTTATATAAAAAAAAAAGTACTGAATTCATTTACCTGGAAGAGTCCATAGTTTCAAATATTCGATAGGAGGTATTTTTATCGGCAAAATTTTAACCCTGCATGGAAGAGTCCAGTGTTACGGACAGAACCAAGAGAATCACACTGTTCATTATTAGAGTAGATTTTTAATGTCTAAACTCTGGACTGGCATTGCTGATTTTTGAGGCCATGTTCACCATATCTGGTTTTGAATCTATGCAGAAGACTATTCAAAATGGTGGACAATCGAAAAATTTGTAGGATTTGTGAAATATCAACGTTTTCAGATAAGAAAATAATTGTCAGTTATTTATATCATAAGTATAATCATCTCTTGATTCTGAGATAAGGTGCACCCTTTTGAAATACTTTTTTATCAGTAAAAGCATGTTCTTATCAAGAAAACGGCGGACTCGCAGCAAATTGAACACTTACAAAAAAAATGGCCTTTTCAACACCTTATAAAACTGAAAAGCCATCATTTTTTTAATATGTAGCCATTGTGTACTTGCTTAAATTTTATACGAAACTGAAGAACATTTATTTTTCTACTAGGTGATATTGGTTCGAAAGAGGTGTCAGCAATCATTTATTTATATACACCTTTTTTTTCGTGCACAGTAAAAAAAACGTCACGGCGTAGTTTGGTCACTGTAAACACATTAAATTGAAAATTCACTGTAAAATTCCTTTTAAGTCAAACGGTGACAAATAAGACACCAACAGATTCTGAATTGGACATTCTTTATTATGGCATGCATAACAGTTTTGTATTAGTTAACATTATGGAGAATGAACACTTGAGAAACGGAAAAATTAGCATTACTGTGACATTTTCGCCCCAAAAACTGTTTGGACTACCTGATGGTAATGTTTGCATTTACTTTACAAGCCAGATGATATCCTTTACAAATCCTTATGAAAGCTATTCCTACTGTTTAGATATCGAATTTTATCACATTTCCTTCATAAGATCTTATTGAAATCATCTTGGGTAGATTTATTTTTCTATAGGTAACCCTTTGTTTAATCAAGAAACTGATATTTCATCTGTGAATTTGTGTCACAGATGATCTGCTTGCAGGTTATTCAAATGCTCTTTCTATGCCAGGGGTCGGCAACCTTTTTGCCTCTGCTCCGTGGATCGCATTACTGAGTGGACAATGGGCCAGATAGCTGCCATAGAAAACATTGAAATAATGGATATTATCCATTTAAATACATCTAGTTATATTTTGCCTCCAACCAATGAATAACACATGCTAAAAGATTATTTGTACTTGACCAAGGATTTCAATTAGTAATCAAAGAACTCTATTTACTTGCAATTATTTCAATCAAGGCATGTTTTGAATCTATTGAAAAGACAATATTTACAATATAAAAAGTATAGTATCCCAATATTTGGTTGCGGGCTGGTCAAAATCCCTCTGCAGGCCAGATCTGGACCGCCAATGTTCTGTCCCATTATATGGGAGTTGAAATGCCATAAAACCAGATTTACTGACCCATTCATTTCAACGAACAAGGATCGCGTACAGAACTTTTTGTTTGTTAATATTACTTTTTTGAAACCCGAGAAAACTCTACATATTAATGTGCACATTCCACAAATTGGAGTGTAGTTTTGATTTCTTCTCCAACCACTAATTGTAGCATCCATTGCAGACAGAAGGTAGGCTCTCTGGTGTGCAAAGGGTTAATTAAATCAGTCATGGTGTCTCCGTTGGGCTGATTAACAATGAAGGACACCAGCTTTGTGCACTGTGTTTGTTTGCTCTTTGCTCTTCTAAAGAGCAAAATGAATGTACGATTTAACTGTTATATAGCAACCACATATTTTAATTTGTGTAATACTTTGCATACCTTAAATACTGGCAACATTTATATCACTTGGCTAATATGGATTTTACAATTATGCGACTAAGTCTGAAAGAGTACAGCTTTATTTTTATTAAATTTGTCTAGTTTTTACCTTCATCATAATTTTAGTTGTTTTTATTAGGTACTCGAATGTGTTTTTACAGGAAGATCTTATAGATCTGCTACCTGTTTCCCCTTATAGGTCTTGTTATTCTGAATATTTTGATACCTCATCTGTCTCTCTACTCCTATTAGTTCACTAATTATGATTATTTATTCATTTGCGGACACACAGCAAATTGAACACTTACAAAAAAATGGCCTTTTCAACACCCTATTAAACAGAAAAGCCATAATTTTTTTCATATGTAGACATTGTGTACTTGCTTGAACATCTATTTTTCTACTAGGTGATATTGGTTCCAAAGACATAAATCGAAAGAGGTGTCAGCAATCATTTATTTATAGACACCTTTTTTTATCGACCACAGTAAAAAAAACTGTCACAGCGTAGTTTGGGTGCTGTAAACACATTAAATTGAAAATTCACTGTAAAATTCCTTTTAAGTCAAACGATGACTAATAAGACACCAACAGATTCAGAATTAAACATTCTTTATTATGGCATGCATAACAGTTTTGTATTAGTCAACATTATGGAGAATGAACACTTGAGAAACGGGGAAAATTAGCGTTACTGCAACATTTTCGCCCAAAAAACTGTTTGGACTACCTATTTTTATACAACTTTCAATTCGGGCCATTGTTTCTATGGCAATGAATAACAGTTCAATCGGATTGCGTATAGATTGAGCATAGCTTTATTTTGTTTTCTATCTTTGTTGAAAATTAAGAGTTTTGGACTAGGTTCATCAGTGTACAATTAGACCAATAGAAATTGACATACTTTTTAATTACCTTATTCCCCCTCCCCTGAAATAACTCTTGAATATTTACCTTGTGTCCTACAGGCTGAAGGTTACTTTATTCATAGGCGATAGGCCTATGAATAAATCTTTATTCTTTTTTTTTCTTTTTTTTTTTTTTTTTTTTTTTTTTTCAAAATTGGGGTGCATCCTCAAGCCAATTTTTAAAAGTATAATGTTGATCTTTCGGAAAGGAGAGCGTACAAAAAAAATGGCTACTGCAAGATACCACTAGGAGAAATCTGTTTTAATTTTTTTTTATATATAAATGTCACTGAAAGATACTATAGTCATAGTAAATGAATCTTAGTCTATCTGAGTCACTTATAAGCAGGATGTCATCACATATTTTGCATCAAACTTTTCACTTACTTTGACCACCCAGTTTCCTCAGATCTGCTGTCATCCTGCTTCAAAATATTCCTGAAGATTTTGGGGAATCTTTTTTTAGATACTGCTGATTAGAAAGCAAGCTATATTGTGTGTGTGTGACAACTAATACAGTGATGGAATAAATATGTGATTTAAAATATTTTAAAAATTTTATTTTAAGAAAGATTTGTATTAACTGCTGATATGGCTTTAACCTGTTAGCTGCCAAGTATATTTTTTAATGTTGTAACTCCTGTTCTTGTAAAAAAAATTGAAAACAAGCCTGGTTGCTGGAAGGTCAAACTCCACTCCTACTTCTATTCCAACTGAAGTTGATTACTGCAACTACTTCATATCACGTGCCTAATGATATGATCGGATAGAATAAGGAAGCCAGCAAATGTGTAAGTTTCTGGCTGCTGCCTTTGCCACGAGGGTGTCGTTAGCGCAGTGGTAAAGAGCAGAACCGCATATAGGTTGCTTCCAAGGTGGACGCGTGTTTGATCACCGCACAGCGCTTGTTTCTTTATTCATTTATACGATCTAGGCCAATCGCTAACACCAATGTCTGGCTGATTAATTAATAATTGTCTTTAATTATCATTGTATATATAATAAACTTGTAGGTATGCAAGACTTGTCAGTTTGGCTCAGTTGATAAGAGCCGCCTACCAATTAGTTTGTCGTGATTCTAAATCATGGTAGGGGAATGTTAATTTTACATATCAGTTTGGGTTAACGTGACTGCACAGACACACAGTGAAGAGTTTACACCCCTAAATTTAGTGAGGGTTGTTCTTGTTACAGTAGAAAAATAAAGTCAACTCCAGACTTGGACTCGAGTTTGACAATAGAAAGTCTTCATTGTGTGTATGTTTAGAACAGTTTTATTTTCATACTAATCAACTAATATGTGCCACAGAACATCTAATAAATATAATACATACATAAATGTAAGTAAGAAAAAGAATAACATTATCATAAAATGAGTTATCCTATCTGTGACACTGGACCAGGGTTGCCAGATATTTCCGATTTCGGATATCGTCTGTTTTTCTCCCTGTATGTTGGATTAAAAATTTTAAGAATCGGACATCCAAAATTGTCCGATTTAAGGCCCCACCCAGCGTTGACAACTTTGATATTTTATAAATTAGATATCGGAAATCAGTTTTAGCTATTTACTTTCATTATTGTGTTAATAATCTAGCTACCTTTAGCCACTACTAGCTATTTTTAGCCATCATTTTTCTGTCAAATTTTGATTTGGAGCAGGTTTGACCAAATTGTCCGATTTTTGGAACACTCGTGTCCAATTTTAAGAAAACTAATCTGGCAACCCTGCACTGGACTAACGATTTGCTAAGACAAGTGTCCATGATGAGTCATCTTGGGTATGGCAGTGAACAGATTAAGGAGTAGAGAAAGAAAAACTGACCTAAGTCTAATTGAACTGGCTCAGATCTGAGAGATGTCACCTGTTGGTGCCTTTTGACAAAAAGAAAAAAATGTTTGAGATAATCTGCTCTACTTTGTCTAGACTGGCATTTAAAAAATAATTCTTTCTGTAATTAGCTTTTAGTTTTCTTCAAATGAATCCTCTGATGTTTTCACATCTTCTGTCCCTTAAGATGAGCCTGGAAGCAAACACTGTATATACTTGTGTAATCTTTGACTTTTTGAGTCCAACTTTTTAATCTATAATTAGGGGGGTCAAAAATTACATGAGGTATGCTTTTGAAAGTAAAAATTTTGGGCCTAGGCTAGGCCTGTGGACAGGCAACGGTAGTCAACAAATAGTCCCGTTTTATATAAAATAAAGATAATGTTGTTTTACTTACTTAGGTTATTTTATTGTATTATGCTATTATTGGTATAAGATGATCAGAGTTGAAACATAAACAAACATTGACCATGGTGGCGGCCATTTGCATTGCTTACTGTATGCCTTTCATTAGCTGACGTGACTTCAAATTACATATGCTGAATCAATTACTGGTAACTTTAAAATCCAGATTTGAACATTACACAGAGAATATGATAAAACCATGATTTGTTGGGCAAAAAAAGGGGGTTGAGCATTATGTGAATATATATGGTACATCTTGTGTTGATTTGATGTTAAGGAGAAGTAGTTTTTCCATGAATATGTATCAAAACAGGTCTGGCTAGTCACTCAATAGAAACCGTCATGTGACCAATGTCTTTGGCTGCTTGCCATGTTGGGGGTGATCAATGAATAAATTATTTCTCTCGCCTTTTGTTGGATCACTTAAAAGTCCAAATTGAAAAAAAAAATCGTTTTTTCTAGTAAATGTTTAAATTTTCAGCCCTCTAGCTCCATTGGTGTGGCCTGTCATTTTTGACGGTACCGGTAAACTAGTATTTTATAAATTGCAACAAATTGATGATTTAGAATCTAAACTAATTAGTTTTTCTGTTCCCCTTTATCCTATTTTGTCATTGATATCTTTTATTCACTGTCAGAAATTCCTCCCTCCGGCAGCCTGTGTCATTGTTTTATGATATCGAATTTTTCATTGCAATCTTTTCAAAATGTGTTAACAATGAAAATAGTTCATAAATCTGTCATAGAGCAAACAGTTGCAGAAGATCAAATCTAACTATATAAACTCATTCTTTATTTTTCTAGAAATAAATAATGCCTGACAATTCATTTGAAAAAACTTCAAGATAATATTGCTACTACTAAGCGTGTATGTGAAAACAAAACAATAACATCAAATATGGCAGTGCTGAGCAGGGGTGGGTGTGGAATAAGGAATAAGCTTATATGGTTACATTTGATTTTCCTGCAGCTGTTGGCTCAAATGGTAATGCAACTGTCATACATAGACAGGATTCCCAAAATAAAAAGGTGAGTTCGAATCTCACCTAAAGTTTATTCTTTATTTCCAATCTGCACTGTTTACTAATGGCCGTAGAATGTCTAAGTAGTTGCAACGAAAAGCAACTGAAATTAAGATGAAAGAAATAATGGTTGACAATGCGTCATCTAATAGAAATTCAAGACAATATTACTATATTTAGTAGTAGTACTACTACTATTGTTATTGTTATTTGCTTTTAAATTTTAGGTCCCCAAAGGGCAAAAGATTATCAAGTAGGCATAGCTCAGATAGCTACAAGAAAAGATTGTCTTTGGGAGAGAAAAGAAAGGGAGACATTCAGCTGTATTTATATTGGACATTAAATCTATTATAACTGTATAATTGAGTATTGATATTTTCAACATATTTGAATTTTATTTGTTTTATGCTTTAAATCATTTCACTGTAAGGATTCTATTCTTGGAATTTTGCGTCTCATTCAGGACACGTTCATGATTAATGTTGCCACCTTTTCAAATCCTAGAATGAATAATTGTTGCATAGAAACAGGATCAATCACAAACTTTTACATCGATTATTGTATTTTTCTTTCATTCACTTTTATGGAGATTATCTAACTTTTATGGAGATTATCTAACTTTTATGTGATATTTTAGATAAGTCTCCAGACACTGGTGCTCAACATTTGAACTCCTTAACAATAGTAATAGAATTTTTTTTAATACTTATTTAAACTTAAGCTGTTCATAAATCTGTCTATGTACTGCTGTACCATTTGAGCTACTAGAGCAAACAGTTGCAGAAGATCAAATCTAACTATATAAACTCATTCTTTATTTTTTCAGAAATAAATAATGCCTGACAATTCATTTGAAAAAACTTCAAGATAATATTGCTACTACTAATACTAAACATGTATGTGAAAACAAAACAATAACATCAAATATGGCTGTGCTGAGCAGGGGTGGGTGGGGAATAAACGTTTATTAGCCTTAAAATATGTAGTCCAAACAGTCAATTTTTTAGGCGAAAATGTCCCAGTAACACTAATTTTGCCCTGTTTCTCAAGTGTTCATTCTCCATAATGTTGACTAATACAAAACTGTTATGCATGTCATAATAAAGAATGGCCAATTCTAAATCTGTTGGTATCTTATTTGTCACCGTTTGACTTAAAAGGAATTTTACAGCAAATTTTCAATTTAATGTGTTTACAGTGCCCAACCTACGCTGTGACAGTTTTTTTACTGTGGTCGAAATAAAAGGTGTCTATAAATAAATGATTGCTGACACCTCCTCTTTCGATGTATGTCTTTGGAACCAATATCACCTTGTAGAAAAATAAATGTTCTTCAGTTTCGTATAAAATTTAAGCAAGTACAAAATGTCTACATATGATGGCTTTTCAGTTTTATAGGGTGTTGAAAAGGACATTTTTTTGTAAGTGTTCAATTTGCTGTGAGTCCACAAATGAATAAATAATCATAATTAGTGAACTAATAGGAGTAGAGAGACAAATGAGGTATCAAAATGTTCAGAATAACAAGACCTATAAGGGGAAACAGGCAGCAGATGTATAAGATCTTCCTGTAAAAACTCATTGGAGTACCTACTTTATGTAAAGAGTTCATATGTGAAAATATTCTTGTATTGTGGTTCCTAAAAAGAAGTGCATCCCCTCCTACAGAGTTAGTAGTGTTGCTTTATTTTTGCATCTCATACTCCAACATTGCTGACATTCCTGTTGTACCCCGTTAAAGGTAGTTAGATAATTTGGGACCCTAGTCATTCGAGTGTTAGATGCAAAAATAAAGCAATACTACTAGCTCTGTAGGAGAGACCACATTTATTTTTAGGGACCGCACTACTTAACTTGTACTGTTTTTATTTTTGTATTAAATATTATTTGCTCTAAATTCCTGTCTGACTTTGTATGTTCAGACATGTATGTACTTTGTTTTTCCATGTTTGTTACTCTAAAAAGATATGAGTTTTTAATCCACTTTTTGTCATAGCATGACATTTTTATCTCTTTGTGCTTCTCAAAGATTAGTGATATTTTTCTTTCAATATTGTGTTCACATAAGTCACTAATCTTTACTGTGTGGAAATTCAATTCTTATAGTTACTTTGCAAATACTTACTGATTTTATTGTCATCGTGTAAATGGTCTCTTGTCCTCTCTCCTCTTGTGAGTGTGGTAGAAGTGAGTTGGCGGTTGTGTGTGTGTGTGTATATATATATATAAATAAATCAGGCACCACTGTTCTTATATAAGCACCAGCATAATGCTAGCTCAGTGGTTAGAACATAGGCCTGAGGCCACAAAGTTAACAGTTCAATCCTCGTTGCTGGAAAGATATTCATCAGCCCAATGAGTGCTATGCAAAACTGAAGATACTCTTTCGGACACATTGGCATCTGCAACTCGTAATTTGTCCTCGCCCCTCTTTAGAAATTGATATTTTCATGTAATATTTAATTAGAATAGATATGAACAAAAGCATAGCATGATATGTTTTGTGTGTTACAAAGCAATGGACACTGGCTTTTATGTATATAGATAAAGGTAGGCTTAAAGATGTACAGAACAAAGACAAAAATAATGTTCAGTGATAAAGTACCCAAAAAGGTCATAAAGATAGGAGAGGCTCTAGAAGAGGTTGATGAATACATCTACCTAGGATAGGTAATAAAGCTAAAGAAAGACCATGACTGCGAAATAAAACGATGCATAACAATAGGTTGGAAAGAAATTGGTATGAATAGAGACATACTGAAGAGCACCTTGCCAATGTGCTTAAAGCATAAAGTATACAACGGTTGCATAATACCAGCCATGACTTATGGATACAAAACCTTGGAAATTAACAAAACGAGCTGAAAACCAACCCAGAATAGCGCAGAGAGCTATGGAAAGAGCAATGCTAGGGATAACTCTAAGAGATAGATAAAGATCAACATGGATCAGAGGGGGAAAAGACTAACAGAATAGTGCCCATGGGACAGTAAACGCAGTAGGAAAGGACCAGGGACAAGATAGAAAGGTTTGCCGGTAAGACGTGGCAGAGGTTAGCACAAGTTGTTTTACTTAATAACAGGAAAACCAATCCCCTACTTCATGTCCAGAGACTCTAAAAACAGTCTAAAACCAGCTTTAAGTAAGCAAAAGTATTTTTTCTTTTCTTTAACAACTAACTTTATGCTATTTTCTTGCAATTAAAACCAGATTTAAAACTTCAAAGATATCTAAATTATTGCAATACATTTTAAAATTAAGATTCATGTTCTTTCTATGTTCATTGTACCTGTAGTGTAACAAATACACTCATGTTCTTTCTATGTTCATTGTACCCGTAATATGACACTCTCATGTTCTTTCTATGTTCATCGTACCCGTAACATGACACTCTCATGTTCTTTCTATGTTCATTGTACCTGTGAATCTGTTAAGATGACTGAACATGAGATGGGGCATAAAATTGTTTAGGATAATAATTTTTTTTCCCCCAATTTGTATGCAGTAATGTTTTTAGTGGGCATCCAGAGTGTAAGCTTGGGTTAATGACAGATATTAACAGATTAAAAATGCAACAAAATAGTATGTACTTACAGAGATCCTTTATTCACATAATAACCGTAGTCAACCTAACATGTGTGTCTGTCCTACGAGCGCTCTCTCCTACTGATGAACACAATGAGTAATCGCTGCTCGTTCACCAGAACATAAAACAGCGCCCCCTAGCGGAAGTCTTCTGACTAATAGGAATAACACATGATACTTAACACAGAGTATCCTCACTTATTAGTTTCCTATTCCTTACCCCCCAACCCCCCAAAAAAATCCTGTTGAAAAATAACTTTGGTTGTTTTGGTCAGAATACATCAAACTGTGTATGCTTTATTGTTTATTTATTTTTAAGAACCATACTGATATCTTGGATTTTTTCATGACAAACCACGACAAGGAATAGTTTGCATTTGTTTGAAATAACTTTTCTCATTGTCTAAGGAATTAACTTCATAAATCCAACACCACAAATAGAATAGCCTTTAGCTATATATAGGTTGTGTAGCACAAAGAATTTTGCATTTATGATATTAAAAATGAATCCTTCTTTTTAAATTTTTCTATTACAAATATGCTGCATAATTATTAATCCTGAATAATCATTATTCCCTCTATAAAACTTGTGGACAAGACTGTGGGGTGCCTACTTTTGCATTGGCTGGAACATTCTGGAATGAATTTCCATTTACTGAAATTTATATCTTTTGCATCTGGCTAGGTGATAGAGCATTAGTCTGTTAACTGAAGTTGGAGGTTTTCTGTCTTAAAAATGCCAAATCCTCACAGCTTATTGCTATATCCTCACCAAGGAGTAGGAACTTTATATATTCAAGCTAATATAAAGATGTTCTTTTAACTGACAGCCAGTCTAGTGCTAATAGAAATTGTAATATCCACGTCTTCAACTTCAAGCTTGGTAGGATATCAGGGTGTTAGCCAGGAATTTGATTTCCCCCCACCATTTTTATAGAATTGGGAAGTTTTCTGAGGTCCGCATTTATGTATTTTAAAAAGAAAAGGTCAAAAAACGCCCAAAATGATCAAAACAGAACTCTGCTTAATTGGGAAATTGGA
>VCCN01003428.1:576101-586261 GCA_006491835.1 Architeuthis dux
ATTAATGCCTTTCCCAAGGCTCTATACCCTCATTGTTAAGATAGAAGCCTTTAATGTGATGAAAGAGATAGTCTCCCTAAGTAATGACTTTCACCTGTCCAAGCTGACAATAGATATAGCTACCTGGACAGTAGTCACACAAATCTCTATTTTCCAATGTCTCATCATTTGCTAGACAAAGTCAAGATGGCTGAAGATAGAACAAGATACAAGAATGACTGATTCTCTTTGTTTCTGCTTCATAAGGAACAGAGAAGTTGGATGAAAATGATAATCATAGCTGTGCATTTAGAACTTCGGTAGACAACCTCCTAGTCATAATACCAGCGCATTGGACATATGGTAATTTTTGCAGCATTTTTTACAAAATTATCTAAATGTGTGTCTTCTATGCCAGTAAAAAGGTAATAATCTTTTCAAAACTCTAAATGCCTAGCAATTAGGAACAATGAAAAAATGACTTGGTTAATAATGACATAGTTGAGTCCCAAAAGAATTTTTTAAAATCATTTTCTATTTCTTCTAACGTCAAAAAGCATCAAAATACAGGTATACCTTGATTGGTGCAGTTAATTTGTTTCAAAATTGTCAATTTTTTCCCCAGTTTATATTTAGTTACATTAATTTGTACAGCATTATCGTAATCGTACTACATCAAAACCTGCACTAATCAAGGTATTATTGTAATCATTTTTATATTTAATACTTAATGTTGAAAAGATTATCAAAACTGGTGAAAAATTTGAAAAATTAACATGAACTGACTTTTACACAATGTTTCGGTTTCCCTTGAACATCAGATGCAGAATAATGATGTGGTGATTTAATGGTGTCGACAGGCTCAGCAGAGTAGGCTGCAAAAGACAAAAGATCAACAATACATTTCAAAGTTTAGCAAATGAAATGTTTTTTATTAAGGCAACCAATGGAATCATCTTTGAAATCAATAGAAAAACACAGACTCATTAACTCTTACATTCATAAACCATTTGTAAATGACAGTGGAACTCTTCAATGAATAGCATAGAAAATAGTGGAACTCTTCTGTGAATTGAATTTTTTTTTAAATTCACCAATTGGTCAAAGGGAGATAATTTTAATCAGAAGTTATTTTCCATGAAATTGGCATCCTATTTTCTTTGTATGAATTCAAAAGTTAAGTTTTCTCTCAATTTTCTCTTTTCAAAAGCTTACAAATTAAACCAAATTACAGTGAACCTTCATTAATATGAGAAAACATCAGTTTTATTCATAAAAAATCAGAGATGCCTATATTAAGAGGAATTGTTTTCTGTTCTACTACTAAGACATCAGCAGCAGTAGTAGTAGTAATGTACTTTACCATGACAGAAACCAACAAACAAACACACAACAAAGTTACATGGGCTTTTATATTATAAGATCTTCAAGTTAAAAGTTTGTTCATGTTTAATTGTTTTCATCATAAAAAAACAAAAAACGGAGCTCTAATTTAACATCGGGTAATTAGTCCATAAGAAATTGCTAATAAGATTTCTATTCAGAAAACGTTCATGATTTTAAGTAAAATAAATTCAAAATAATTAAGAAATTTCCCTACTACAAAGCCACCCCCCCCTCCCCGGCTACAAGTGACAAGAAATGAATGTATCCAAATAATTACTTACGAGAGTTAGCACGTTCTGAATCTATTCGCTTTCTGTTCCTCGCTGGTGAGATAAGGAGGAAGCCTCCTTTTGTTGGCGTAGTTCTGTCCAAATGGTGACGCTTCATATGCTGTTGCTGGAGCTCTGGGCTGGGGATTCGTCCGGAAGTCAAATCTAATGACTCTTCCTCTGTCTGCAGCGATTCCTGACGATTAATTTCCTCAAGGGATGGCGCAGGGGCAACATTAGTTTCTGATGAGGCAGGGACACAGTTGGCAGCAGTTTTTGGTTCAGAATGAACACTGGCAACATCATCATTAACATCCTCATCATCAACAACACCATCATCAACATCATCATCAACATCATCATCAGCAGTAACATCTTCCACTGTCATTTTTGCCTCAGAGTCAGAATCGTAAGGCGATTGCTCATTTTTAGCAACCACAGACCTTTGCAGACTGAAAAGAAATCAACATGTATTTAATGAAAAGCTTACCCGGCTTCATGCCAAGTTTACTGTTTAGGGCCCAAAATGCCCAAATATGGAAAACCCGCCCCAAGCCCTTAGTTTTCAGAATTTTAAAAATTTCTTAATTTTATTAAAGCAGAGGTCACAAATTTGACCCCCACAGGTGTTGAAAGATATACACAGGATATCGACTGCAAGGTTTCCAGGACCAGAAACGGACACACCAGGTGTTCAGGGGTCGTAGGCAGGATATTGACCTGGCTGCAGGTGGTGGCTGGAAAACAAGCATGGGCGTTCGAACCCCATAAAAGAACAGAAGGACACCGGACGCCCTCAGAGAGACATACCACCCAGGCCTGGGAAAGCACGTGGCCAGTTCCCCTGTTGGGAACAGTCTGTCGGCTATCATTGTCTCTCTCCCACTCTTCATTCTCAGCCAAGACACAATGTATCTTATGAAATAAAAATATATCCTCATATTTTTATAAGATGGATATACAACTGTATTAAAAAAACCTCATACAGTGCAATATATACCAACATTGGGTGGAAGACTGGAAAAGTAGTTAAGCTAGACCAACACTCCTCCAGAAAACCTTGAATAAAAACAGAATTTCATCGAAAGACTTACATAATATGACTAAAATATTAAATGTCTTCACTTTGCAATCAATTAATATGTTTTAAACATAACTTCTTTGATTTTGTGATGAAAACAAAACCTTCGTTCACTGGTGAACACGTTTGGCACTCATAAGTGACTTTTGATTATATATACTTGAAATAGGCTTTTTTTGACAGCAGTTAATTGCCTCATTAAGCCAGCTTCAGTGTAGTTGGGCTGGGTTTACACTAATAAGAAAAATGGTAGTTAAATTTGGTATGTCCAATATCGGAATAAAGATTATTTTTTTTAAATATTGATATTCTCGGATGTGACCATCTTTTCACTTAGGCTGTTCCATGTGTTTGCTACTCTTGCCGAGAGGAAATTTTACCTAACACCACTGGAGGTCTGAATTTGTAGTTTATGGCTGTGTCCTCTGGTTTTACTGCAGATGGATGAAGTCAGCATTTTCTCATCAGGGCATTTTGAGCAATGAATATCAGTATCCACTCTACGTATGTTGTTCCAGATCCTAGAGACCTTCTGTATTCAAAGGTTTCTAGATGAAGTTGTTTTAATCTTTCATAGGAATTATCTGCCATTCAGTTATAATATGGTTATCTTTCTTGAACCCCAACACGTTATAAAGGGGGACTACTGTATTCATTTGACGGAAACGAAAAATAAATTCAAAAACAAAACAATGGTTTAGTGCAACCAAAAGCTAAAATAATCTCTTCTGCAATATGTTCATATTGATTGATTTGTTTAGCGGCATATCAACCCTTGATGGGTCATTTAATGCTGAAATCAGTTTAAAACCCCCAAAATAGTGTCTTGCAACTTTGGTAAATGGTTATTTTTTTTTAATTAGAGTCTTGCAACATTGGTAAACGGTTATTTTTTTTTAATTAGAGTCTTGCGACTTTGGTAAACAGTTATTTTTTTATTTTTTATTAGTCTTGCGACTTTGGTCAAAGGTTGTTTTTTTTTAAAAATAGAGTCTTGCTACTTTGGTGAACGGTTATTTTTTATAAAATAGAGTCTTGCGACTTTGGTGGCGCCTGTTTGGGAGGGGGGGTCTTACCCCTCTGCAGAGGATGCAGTCAGGGCTGGTAACTGAAGATTGACCCACTAATATAGCCAGTCAATAATGTACTTACTAATATTTATTATAAGTGATGCCAGCAGGTCTCATGTTCCTCACATCAATTTCTGCTGTAGTTGTTTCATCAGATTTGTTATGTTCCCATAGCTGAGTCTCCCTGGCTAGCAGCTGGCCCACGTGATCAGCACAGAAATGTGTGTTGTTTGCACGACGACGATACTCAGCAGCTTTGCGACGCAGATCGCACACCTCAGAGTACCAATCACCTTTGTCCGAGTCATCTCTTAGGAGAGCATCCTAAAATAACAAAAATAGTTTTTCAGTAAAGTAGAACTCAATAGTTTAAAGTTCTTGCATGAGATGACAAATTGTAAACATTTTAGTAATATTATCTTGATTTATTTTTTATTAGATGAAGCATTGTCAACCATTATTCAATTTTGACTAGTATTTCTTTCATCTTGATTTTAGTTGCTTTTCATCTAGTAGTATTAGCAATAATATTATCTTGATTTATTTTTTATTAGATGAAGCATTGTCAACCATTATTAATTTTTAATTTTACTTTTAGTTGCTTTTCATCGCAACTACTTATGAACAATTTGTTTAAGAATCTGTAGAGTTTTCTTAAGGTCACTTGACATGCCCAACGACAAAGTCAAAACACACAACACAGGAATTCACGGAGATAGCGCCAAACCAAATGCACTGAAACCAGTCAGCAACAAACAATCCGGTAGACTGTTACTGGAAGTACACCACCAAGTGCAAAAAAGATTGACACACCGTCTAACACCATTACGTTCTAACACTCTCTCTACAAAGAATTCACTCGCATACACGTTCACAATCAGTTACGAATCACGATCCGACGCGTTCTGCCCTTGCCTCTTTCCTGCGCTCTTAAGTAGCTCACGGCTTTTCATGTATTCAAATTAAGCTGGCATAACATACAGCCACTCACTCACTACCGTTCTGAAAAAAAACCGCTCCCCGCACGTGCATGTATTTCATTTACATTGCAAATGGCGGCACCCACAGCATTTGTATATGCGAGGACGTTTACTTTGAGGTATCGTAATTCTTTCTTCGTCACAGAATCTAGACCAGGGGTTCCCAACCTTTTTTGCGTCATCGCCCACTTTCACATGGAAAATTTTTCCACCGCCCACTTGTATAGTAAATATTCAAAAGCATACCAAAAATGTTTGGTAAAAGTTTGTTACTGGTTCGTATACTGACTTTTTATGATGTAGTAACAAATACCAAAGGGAAGTAACAAATAACGCTGGCTTTCTTATACAGGTTCTTTGCATATCTCCTTTGAATATTTTTTTATGTAGCATATGTTGAAATACCTACCAAAATTTCCAATCGCCCACCATTTTCTGTTCACCCAGGTTGGGAAATCCCGATCTAGCCAGACCCTATCATGGTTGATAATGTGGATGACAGCTTTTTGCAGGTATGGTAGTTATGAGAAGTTGATTCATGCCTTTCCCAAGGGCATTTGTGCAAAATGAACATAAATAGCTTCAGCGAAAATTCAAACTCAGTTTAACAATTCTGTTTTCCATGTCACTAACCATTACTGTACTCCACACCTTTAAAAAATCACAATGTTACAAAACAGGGGATTTATTAGCCTCCCCACAAGGGCAAATTTGATACAAGGTCAGGTTGTGGGGGCCCCGTACATGTGGGTGGCAATATAAATTGTTTACTTCCCTCGGAACTTACACTTTGGCATGCCTCAGGCATCAGGGACTGACCCTGACCCCTAAAGTGCAACAGGGTGGTACAGCCTGGGAAGACAGCCACCTGGAACTAAAAGGTCGCTTACCCTTGGCCACAAATGACTACGGGTAGTCAGATACTCCACTCTGATCCCAGCCCAAAGGTTGAGAAAGGAGGGAGAAGATCAATACAACAATACAAAACAAACTTCTTCAAAAAAATTTCATAGAATTTCTAAGCAAATTATTTTAGAATTAGAAAGAGAACAATTTTTTTTTTTTTTTCTAAAGCCAATCAGTATAAACTTATACACAAGTATACAATACAGAGCAAACACCAAAAATGCTGATTGAATAGTGCCTAGTTTTTTGGTGTTCCAAATCTGTTTTGTTATCTAATGGAAAACAGTGGGGATTGTGCTAGGGGGCCATGCCCCCCCACCCACTTTCATAGACTTTAATGTAGGGGTATAGCTGATTTATGATTGATTATCTCAGATTTTCGAGAAGAAAAAACTATGCCGTAAAAATATAATAATTGAGAATAACCTCCATTGTCGTCTGACAGCTTGGGGTTGCGAAAGTGAATTAGCGCCCAATATGAAAATTGCTTGACTTTTATTCAATTTAGTAAAGTATTATACTTACACTTTAAAAATCATTCATATAAAGGTGTGTATATCAACATGGTGAAGTATAAAAATGAAGATTTCTTGTCATATGCATTTCGAGTTTTGCCCCCCCCGCCCTAATCTCGGGCCCCCAAGTGCCCCCCACCCCCTTCTAAGAACTAGAAACGCCATTGATAAGATACTTAAATTTACTTATTGACTAGCAAAAAGAGAAATGTTACTGGCTATCAAAGCATAGAATGTCAGAAATCTTACCTCATTTAAAGAATCAACAGAATCCCATGCATTGTTCATGTAATCATACTTGGACGGAGCCTTGAAACTTGCTCTATACACAGAGTTGATGCACCTAAAGAGAGAATCACTCTAACATCATGCACTTCATTGGGCAGGTAAAGAAGAATTGGGACAGTTACTAAAAAGCTTGGAATTTGGAGTGGGTGACAGTTTGTGACTATCACTGGCTTAACAAGGGCTCAATCCCAGCCTGAGACGCTGTTGTCACCAATGCTCTATGAATATGGCCTAGTACCAATGTTGTCTTTGTCAAACAAATACCTATCTTCACACAAAGGTTGTTTCCACAGAAATAGCAACGAGACTGATGAACAACCAAAAACTAGTGATGCATTATCTGGGTCTGGTTCCTTTTCCCGAAATTCACTTTCCCAAAGTTCAATGTACTGAACGTTGATTGGCCAAATCATGACTAGGCTGACTTATCATCTTCCAGACTGTTCAAGATGATAAGTCAGTCTAGTCATGATTCGGCCAATCAACGTTCAGCAAATTGAACTTCGGGAAAGTGATTTTCGGGAAGATGAATGCCCCCCCGCATTACCTACAATCAGATAAGTAAATATATATGCACCTCACCACTAGGGTGGAACGTGACACAAGGTCGGTTTATCATGGGGGCCCATATGCGTACGCCTGAGCAAAAACAGAAATTGACCAGTTCCTTGCGAACAGTGTCACGGAGGCAAAGGATGATGCTGCCCTGTGGCAACTGAATAGATTTGACTTATGCCCCACACCAACTATAAAAATAAAAATTAATTAGACAAAACCATATCAGTAATCAATGAACGAAACCATTATATCAGCATCAGTGTTCCCTCTAAGCTGCACAAAAGTATAATTATGCCACACAGTAAAACTTTAATGCTGAGCATGATTAGAATTATATAATAATGAATAAATAATTTGTAAAAATCAATACATCAAATAAATCATTTCTTTTATTATACACTTTTGGTTAAGTGTTATGATATACTATCACGAGATGGTCATTTCCAGGCCAAACACCTGTGCGGAAGTGGAAGTGACCCGGTCACCTTATGAAATGCGTCGGTGTCCTAAAAACAGAATGTGGAAACCAGAACTGACACCAGCGTGGGCATTCGAAAGCCTATAAAGCTCAGAGCCGAAGAGGAAGCAGAAGAGACAGAAAACTCAGAGACCCAATCAGCCAGACAGGCAGACAGCCTAGGGCTGGGAAGGCATAAGACCAAGTTCCCCTGTTGGGAATGGTTTCTTGGCACCCTTATCTCTCTCACACTCTTCACTCTCCGGCTGACAAAATGTATGCTATGAAATAAAAATATCTCATATTTTTACAAACAGCTTTCGAGTCTTTCCTTCGTTTCTCACCGAGTTCAGGATTTCCATCCCGCAAATGAGCAACCCACGATGAGACATCTCATGTCGCAGAACGTGTAAAAGACCTACTATACAACAAAAGTAACTGACCTATGTTTCATATACTTTTGATAAAAAAAAAAAAAATCAATATCTCAAAAGTGAAAATATTTTCTGCACAATCCGCTTCTTCAGTTGCTCACAAGCTATTGGTCTTGCGCAGGCCATGAACATTGAACAGCATACTAATAAATGAACTCATCACCCTGTTTTCCTTTCATCTTTCCACTGAAAGGTTTGAGATCTCACAAACTCTAGTGATAAAACCACTAGATTGGCAACCCTGTGGTGGAGGAAAGGCAGACATAATACCTGTACTGAAAAATGTTCAAGGCTCAAAATAACTTTTTCCAACTATGCAAAAATGTAAGTGACACACTTGGGAATTTGCTGCGGCACACAGTTTGAGAACCACTGCATTAACAAAATCGTACTTACTGACTTTCTGGATGTTTTGGAGATTTGCTCTTGGTCTCTGCTGTTGGATTACTGAGAGCTAAAAACAAATGAAAGTTTTTTAAAAAGATCAAATTAAACCAACAAAAATCCTCGAATAAATTATCAAATGAAAATGTTAAATGGTGAATTAAAAAGATATAAGAAAATATCAAAAATAAAAAAAGACTTACATTCAAGATTTGTTGTGCTTTTTATCTGGAAAATTAACAAAACAGAAATGAGAAGAAAAAAATCATTTTTAAAAAAACTCTTAAATTCATTCAATTAAAAATGTACTTCAAGGGAAGTAACTTTTGATTGAAGTTACCTCCCTTGCGCTTTTGGTAATTTTAAAAAAATTTTCTTTAATTAATTTCACAAAAGAGTTCCACTTTTTATAATCCTATTCATTGAAGAGTTCCACAGTGGTTACAAACAGTCAATGAATCCGAGAGTTAACCAACAGATAACATTCAATAGTTTTAACTGTAGTCACTGTTAACTGTTAAGTACAACTGTTAAATTTAATTACTTCCATAATTCATAAGATTTTGGATTCACACAAATTTTCAAATACTATGTAATTTAAATAAACTAGTTAATTTAAATTGCCTGTATACTAGTTAAAATGATTTTAGACAAAATCTAATCATACATTTATACAAGTAAAATATGCACTGTCAAAATTCTTTACCTGGCTGGCAAAATTGTGCATCTTTAAATGCACAATTTTGCCAGCCAGGTAAAGAATTTTGACAGTGCATATTTCCTTGTATAAGTGTATGATAAGTTTTTGTCTAAAATCATTTTAACTAGTATACAGGCAATTTAAATTCTAATAGATTTATAACAAATTGGGTAGGTTCGTATTACAAGCCAGGGTTACCTGTGTTATGCCCCAATTACCAGAGACGCAACAAAGCGATTGGCTTTAAAGTTAAGGGAAATAACTAAACATAAATTCATATATATTTAATTGCCTCATGTTATCATTTTATATATATTTTCCAATTCTCCTTATTTATCAAGTTTTTAGTGACAATGGTGTTGGCAGAGGTATGTGCTCTCTGAGTGCTTTCTAGTTTTGTTTTGTACTTACATCATTTTCCTGCTGATCATTGTCAGCATCCTCATCAGAATACATTCCTGAAGTGACTGGGCCAATGTCTGGTTGGTCTTCTTCTGACTCCTGGCCCGGGTCTGTGTTTTTCAGCTGATGACCTTTTAAAAGGGAAGAACTCGGCTCTGTATTTGAGGTTTTCTCAATTTTAGACGGTTTGGCTGCTTGACGCTTGGGTTTCTTCTGCACATTATGGTCAGACTGTACAATTGTCTTTTCAACAGTTGCGGATGGTGATGCTGGTTTTGTGGGTAAAGGTATCCAGGCCTGGAAATTTCTCTGATATTCACTGATTTTAGGGATGGGATCATGGCGTGACACCGCCGTTTTAAGAAGGGTGGAGGTTTGGAAGTTTTTCTGAAAGAACAATAAAAAGAACTCTGTTCAAAATCTGTGACGTTGTTTATGCAATTTTTGACAGCATTTGGCAATATTTGTATTTGTAATAAAACTATTTGTCATCTGAAACGAAAATAAATGATCAAAATTAAAATGAAAAATATCGTCCAAAATGCAATATAATTCATTGGGAAATGAAAAAGTTATAAATATATATATATAGTCTGCTTTCTCTCTCTATCTTCTTTCTTTATTGTATTTTCTATTTTTACCTCGAGAATTGATTTTAAAACAAAGAATAATATGATGTAGTGGGATATAAAAAAGAAAAAATATACCCCTTTCTTCGTCCACTCTCTCTTCCCTTCCTTTCTTATGAACG
>VCCN01003428.1:609309-629236 GCA_006491835.1 Architeuthis dux
TCTGAGATGGTCGAGTGGGGACCACTGGTCCACTTGACACGGCATGACCCATCTATATAACTTACACCTCAACGTATATCATCTATATAACTTACACCTCAACGTATATCATCTATATAACTTATATCTGAAACTTATTGAGTATCTTGCAGTTTAAACAGCTGTTTTTTCACCTCATAGTTTAGAGTCCAAATAAAATTTTTATTACTGTGACTAAAAAACAAAAACGTAAACAGTGTACACTAAGCACTAAAATGGTGAGAATTAAGAGCTTTTAAATTATGTAATACTTGTAAATTTAATTCTTCATTATAGTTTTGAAAAGTTTGTTTACCAAAACGCTTTGGTAAATTGGCAAAATCTTTGTTTAATGTTTACTTACTGTTATTAGTTCCTGTTTATAACGTTTCAAAATTGATATTTTCCGAGTGAAAATTACTTTTTAAAAAAACTTTATCCGATGAAGCCCCAAAATTATTATAGCTATATATTCAATTTAATTTAAATATGCAAGTGGTTAAAAATGTGATTTCTTAATGTACCAATGCCATTTTTGGTGTTATGTCACGTTAACAGTGTCCGTTGTTGATATAAACTAGAAAGCACTCAGAGAGCGCATACCCAGTGGCGATTCGAGAGGGGCAATGCCCACCACCACCTTTCATACATGTGAAAGTGAATTAGCGCCCAACTATATGAAAATTGTTTGACTTAGTAGTATTTTATTCAATTTAGTAAAGTATTATACTTATATTTTAAAAATCATTCATATCAGTTGTGTATATCAACGTGGTGAAGTATAAAAATGAAGATTTCTCGTCACATGCATTTTGAGTTTTGTCCCCCCCCCCCCAAAGTGGCCCCCTCACTTTCTAAGAACTAGAAACGCCACTGCGCATACCCCTGCCAACACTGTACACTAGTAACTAAAAACTGAATGAAAATAAGATATTAAAAAAGAAGTGAGGGAACTTTAAATGTACAAATATTGACTTACTCCCCTTGAAGTTTAAATTTAGTCTTTTTATTTAACTGTTTTTAACCTCTTTTCCTGCAGAATAATTTTTTAAAATATCTCTCAATCGAAAACAAATTCTCGCATCCACCCCAAAACTTAATCACTTCTTCTGTGGTACACCCACCCACAAAATTTCATTGAGAATTTTTGAAGATATTGTGTGGACAAACACTAGTGAATACATATACCTCTTCCAACTTTGTTGGCAGAGATAAAAGGAAAGAATAGTTTAAAAAACGTTTATTTTCGATAAAGTGTAGGAACAAGTTGAGTCAAGTAATAGGGTCCCTAAAACGAAGTGCGGTCCCTCCTACAGAGCTAGTAGTATTGCTTTATTTTCACATCTCTGTGGACCCGACTTATCTAACCTTACCCCTAACCCTAACGTGGTACAAATTAGTGAATGTTGGAGTATGAGATATGAAAATAAAGCAATACTACTAGCTCTGTAGGAGGGACCTCACTTTGTTTTAGGGATTGCACACTTAACTCATACCAGAAAAAGTATTACAAAATTTTTAAAATTTTCCCAAATTAAACTCTATGAAAGTAAAGGGAAATCCAGTGATTATTACACTCAACAAAGTTTAACGAGTCTTCCATCAAAAATTGATCCAATGATTGGGACTGTTTTGACCAATCACCGCTAAACAAGCTAACATTTGTTAGTTTCGTACTTACCGTAATTACTCGAGTACAATGTAATCTCAAATATTATTCTTGTAGCTAAAAATCAGTAATATATTATGTTATCTTTTTTTTATTTTACACTAGTATAATATTATCCAACAATTTTCGCCCTGATTTTTTATATTAAATTTCTCACATTGTAGACAAGTAAATACAGTAATTTTTTTGGTTAAAAAAAAGATTTTTAGAATTTTAAGAAAAATATGTGAACCATAACAATATGAAATGTCAGATTAAAATTTATTTATTCAATTATTTATTAGTTTAATCCCACCCCAACTAAACAGAACCTGGCTTAATGATGCAACTAAGTGGTTAAAAAAATAAAATCTAACAAATAAAAAATAAAGATAAAGAAAAAAAAAAAAATTGCAAAATTCAGTGGTGAATTTTTTCCCCACTACATTATTACTTTTTTTATGACTACTTTTTACCTTCATCTTAAATTTTATCGCAACTTTTTCTCAGGCTCCAGCAGTGAGCAAATAGCATTGATCGGAAAATAAAGAATAAGCCTGGGGTTGGACTCAAACCCACATCCCCTAGCCAAGGGAAGCACAGTTTAGCCCGGTCTGCTTTACCAATTACACCACCGAGCCTTAACTGGGAACAGAAGCTCGAAATAACACCCTTAAACCTACTCTTCTTTCATTTATTTTACAGTTCTGGTAGTTACAGTATTTAATACATTTCTGTTTTTTTGTGTTTTTTTCTTAGATGAAGTATTATAAATAAAACACAACTAATAAAATTTAAGATGGAGGTAAAAAGTAGAAGTGAAAAATTTAAATAATAATGATTTATAATACTTCATCTAAAAAAGATTTAAAAAAAACAGAAATATATTACATTACAATATATAACTTTGCCTTACAATCTAACATTTTAAATTTTTGAATGGATCTGCCTTAATAGTTACCCCAAAGTTATACACTAACTAATGGCAGTAACCATAGTGATTGAGTAAATCCAGAAATAGAAGAAATGCAATAAAATAAATTACTGAATTAAAAAAAAGAGATGAAATTGAAAGTATAAAGAAAATAAATCTCAATGATTGGCATGCCGTTCTGTTCCCAGTTACAAATAAATTCATTTCTCAGAGTGTTTCATGAATATCACTTTATGATGATTATCAAAAATTAACATTTATTGTTGTTAGCAGGGCTCCAGACTAACTTTATTCACTACCGTCCTGAAGGAAATGTAAACCATCCCAAAAAACAATCCTCACCAAATTGATAAAAAAAAAAGAAGATATCTTCTCCCGATGCTTCCGGGATGGAAGTGATTTTTAGAAAGAAAAAAAAAATTCAAGTCATTCACTTCCATCCCAGAGGCACCCTGGGGAAGATATTTGTTTGTCCCGAAACACATTTTTACCGTCCCTGGGACAACATTAATTTTGAGCCCTGGTTGTTAGTATGCTGGTTTCGTAAACTATTAAAGAATGAGTTTGATTCTGAATGTGTACTCTAGAACTGCAGCCTTGTGTTGAATAACTAGTAACAAACCTCATCAAACTTGCACCAAGATTGAAACTTTAGATATTCTGGTTATCAACTTGCAGTTCTATTCCTTGATCAAGAACTCCTTTATCACTTTTATAACTAGAACTTATAAAGTAATAAAGTCACTCGCTCACATCGACGAGAAGAAATACAACTGGCATTATACAACATTATATTCTATGACTACTAGTAAAATACCCGTTGCTTTGCTAACAGTATACCTAGGGATGGAAATCTAAAGCACTGTAGTATCTGAATAAACTTCTGGGTGTTGCCTGAAGTGACCATTCCTGTCACTTAACCAAGTTTTATGCTCACAGATACCAGGGCTCAAAATTAACGTCATCCTGGGGACAATAAAAATGTGTTTGGGATGAACAAATATCTTTCCCGGGACGCCTCCGGGATGGAAGTGATTTTTTTTAAAAAAACAAAAAAAAACTTTAAATAACTTCTGTCCTGGAGGTGACCCAGGAAGATATCTTTTTTTAAAAGATTTGGTGAGGATTGTTCTTGTCATTCTTGTTTTTGTTATGGTAGAAAAACAAAGTCAACTCCAGGTTTGGACTGGAGTTTGACAATTATTTATTTCTCCAACATTTTAATGGTGTTTTTATTATGCTACTAACAACTATATATGTTAATAACAAAGTAAAGAAACATTTTGATTTTGGGACGGTTAAAATTGTTTTTCGGGACGGTAGTGAAAAAAATTAGTCTGGAGCCCTGTCACAGACACTTGATAGCAAGTTCAATTCTACCTCATTTTACTTTCTCAACAATCGAATTCAACCGTTCTCCTTTAGTGAATATCTTTGTTTTACCCCCTACCCTTTTGTGTACCCCTATCCTGCTTCTCTTTCCTTCTACCCGCCTTCTTTGTGGTCATTGTGATTCCATTCTCAGAAACTCTCCTCTACCCCCAACCCCTTACAACATTAAACTTTTATTCTAAAAGTGTGACATCTAATATTCTAGCCAACATTACCAACTCAGAGGTTGAGGACAACAATTAAGGCTAAATAATTCAATGAGAGGTTAAACAATTATCTGCTAGTTATAGATAGAAGCCCTATTCTCTCTGTCAGTAATGTCTGTCTTAATTCCTGACACCGACAAACTCCTTTTTTCTGATTTTCAATGCATGTCAAACAGATTTATTGCTAAAACAAATTTTAGTTAAAGAATTACAAAATCCTGTGTTGAATTCTTTCCCCACCGCCAGGAATATTTAGTTTATTGCAGAAAATGGCTGAAGCTGAGTGGGGGGAGTGGGCAAAGTAAAACATTGCTTAATCTTGATGCTCATGTATGCATCATTGTTCTCCACTTCTACCCTCACGAGGGTGTCGCCGGGTTAGGTACACACAGGCAATTGTTAGCAAGACCCACTTCCGGCTTGCCAGGTCTGTCAAAGCTTCGTTCTGCTTACGGCACCTTGTATTCCCCAATGTTCACCCATCTAGGTGATCTTACGAGAACTGATGTATCCAACAGGATTTGGCCTTAGGGAGAGGCTCAACAATCCTAGTCCTTGTGCTAAGTGGAGAGGTATTAAGTGCCATTTTTTTGTAGTCTTTGGTATGACTGAGCAGTGGATTGAACTACAGTCTACTGAACTGGAGACGAGCGTTCTACCCCTGGGCCACAGTGATCCGTATGGTGCTCAAGTAAAAACTTATATTGCACATGCTCTATAATGTAAATCTAGTATATACAGGTTGCCCCCCCCCCACTATCAGAAAGTAGAGGCTTAAGAAACGTTTTTGTTTCTTAAGCCAAAATGGCATAAAGTAAAGAAGCAATTACTATTAATTTATATGGGGGAAATCTTTGAGCGTTCCCAGACACCAAAAATAGAGATGGTATGTTAGGCTGAGTCATCGGAGGAGCTTTGTGTGGTGAGAGGTACAGGAGACTGGGGTTTAGGAGAAAGAGTGGAAGAGGGTGCACACTGCCTCTATAATGACTTGCTGCAAAACAAATGCTGAACACTTATTTTTGCTTTTCACCTTTTTTCATAAAAGTGAAATAATTGGCGTGAAGCGAACTTTTGAAAAGTAGGAGATACCTGTACCTACTTATGAAGTAAAGGGTAGTAGATATTTGGGCCATGTTTCGAAAAGGGAGACCATTACATTTTCAATGATTTTCATTTCTGTTACGGAGGATTAATCGCGTAAAAATCTGCGTTTTTTTTTTTTCTTGTTTGCAAAGATTTTTTTTCTTTTTTTAGTGTAAATTTTATTTTTTCTTCTATTTTTATTTTTTTAATAATTTTAATAATACAAACACCTAATCAAAAAAAACTATGTAATTGTGTAAAGTTTTTGTTTTTGCTAAAAAAAAATTTTAATTTAAAACCTTTACATACATAAATGACCCCAACTAACACATTGTTATTGAAATTTTTTCACAATTGGTTTTTGTATTATTAAAATTATTAAAAAACAATCTTTGCAAACAAGAAACCAGTATCTAAAGGAAGAAAAATTCTCCACACTACAGAAACCAGTTTCTAAAGCAGGAGGTTTTTACGTGATTGGTCCTCCATAGCAGAAATAGGCACACAACTAGCCAAATACTCATCCTACAGGTTATTCAGCTAGTTAAAACAAAGACATGGCTTATCTGCCTATAGCTTTGGTTACATATACTTATGTTAGCTCCATTATAATTAAAAAAGAAGACAAATTATCTGCCCATAGTTTTGGATACATATACTTAAATTAACACCATTATAATAAAGGAGGAAGACACAAATTATTTGCCTGTAGTTTTGGTTACATATACTTACATTAACTCCATTATAATAAGGAAGGATTTCAGTTGCAAGAACAGATTTGATATTTTGATTGAATTTGCAATATTGACTTTTGTTTTATGTAATCTAAAAAATTTTCTTTGACTGCTAAAACTAGAAACTGTTTCTATTGTGACTGCTGATGGACGAATTATTGTGGTAAGAATTTTCTTTTCCTGTTTTTGTTGTTTCAGGACCTTCAGAAAAAGGATAAGATTTTGATTTTTTAACTTTATTGTACAAACTGTTGAAAAATCTGAAGCTTTATTTGAAAGCTTCAGATTTTTCACTATATAATTTCACTATTTTCACTATATAATTACTGACTTGAAATATCTATTTCAAGTTAGTACATATATATAGTGTATTTGAAAGCTTCAGATATTCACATAAATGACAGTATCTGTTTCATGAGTTGATTCAGGATAGTGTGAGAAAGTTTAAACTCTTACTTATAAAAAGATTTCTGAAATTGATAACTTTTTGGTATAATTATTTCACAAATTTTCATGTTTAATATTTAAACCTAGTAGAATACTGTAAAATAGAATTTAGAATTGGTATAATTCTGGCATCATATTTTACATACTTGAAAATTTTCTTCAGAGTTCTCTCCCTTTAAAACCCTTCTGACTAAATTTGAAAATAAATCAATAAATTTTATTACAGTAATACCTTGGTTAGTGCTCTAGATCATTCCTAAAAAATGCTGCAATAAACGAAACCTCACTATACAGGGTCATTATTAAATAGCATGTCCAGAACACCTCTCATTGCTTTGCTGCAGTGCTCCCAGTCAGGGTCATTCTCATTTTAAAATATATGATGGTATTGAGCCTCAACAAGATGGAATGGATTAGTGCTGTGTATCTTATCTGGTAGATACTTTTACGGAGATAGTGAAATATCACTAGGTGTCAATGTATATCTATACATGATAAATTATTGTGTATGTGTTTATTCTCATACATATGGCACATTAACCAAAGTGTGCAGTATACAGTTATTTCAGAGACAGTCCATGATGCTGTCTTTTATCATTCATTATTTCAGAAATTTAACATTAAATTTATTACAAAAAATATTTGAAAAAGAGTAGGGCAGCACTAAGCAGAGTATTACTGTATGGCCAATATTTTATAAGAGTAGAGTGCAAGAAGAAGGTGTAATGGTTAGCACGTCTGCCTCACACGCAGAAGGTCCTGGGTTCGATTCCCGGTATGAGCGAAGAGTGTGGAAAACTCTTCATTAAGACAAATTTCCCTGTGCATTCAACAGCTAATTGAGTACGCAAGCTGTGTGATTAGGGTGGAGGTATCCCTTCGGTAGAGTTGCATCCTGCCAAGTGTGTGGTCATAAACATTTGTAAGAATAAAGTCCTGGTCTCAACCAGACCTGAAATATGCAAGTATCAATAAGCTGACACATGCAACAAAAACCAGGTCTTCATCACCGGATGTCCATACTCCATTGGGGAGTTGTCTCTTAAGAGACGGATGCTTTACTTTACTTTCAGTGCAAGAAATAAATTCACAAAGATTCCAAAGAATTTCTGAATGCCTCTTTATTTTGTAGCTATGCATTATAAACAATATGTGTCTGTTCATTCTTAGCTCTCAACCAAATTTTCTTGTTTTGTGCAGGGCACACTAAAAGGATTTGATCAGACAATTAACCTCATCCTGGATGAAAGCCACGAGCGTGTATTCAGTTCTACGTCTGGTGTAGAGCAAGTTGTGCTTGGATTGTATATTATACGCGGAGACAATGTGTAAGTAATATTTTCTTATTTTTCTGCCGTTTTTATCTTCAGACTTCTCCCTTACAAATAACATTAAACAAAGGCTTCTCTGGGGAAGAATTGGCAGCTGACCCAGTTAAAAGTAGACAATATCAAGTCAGAGTTTGCCAACAGTTTTATATGAATATACATACATACATACATACATACACTCCAATAATAAAACAGTCGGCAGTGAGATTCAAGGCCAGTGACACACGCAAATCTTCTATAACAGTGGTTCTCAAACTGTGTGCAGCGCCACAATAGTGTGCCGCAACTATCTCCAAAATACACAAACATGTATTTCGAGCTTTTAATGTGTTCAGTACGGGTATTATGTCTGTCCCACTTCTGCCACATAGTTGCCAATCTAGTCGTTTTATCATTAAATTTTTCTAGGGTCTCAACCTTTTTAGCAACAAATGAAAGGAAAAGTTTCATTCATTGACAACTGAAATGTTTTTGTCTAATTCATTTCATTTTTACAGTATGACGACTTACTGTACACTCCTTCATTACTACTTCAAAGTTTGCTGCTTTGTGGAAGCCTAATATATACCAATGAACTATCGTTTTTTACTAAAACTCAAACAGTCATTGCAGTAAGGCAGTAAAAAAATTGGTTTTGTTGGTTGTGATTTCTTCAAAATTCCAGTGCCTTTATAAACGTTGTGTATACCCCTAGGGGTACGCGTATCTGGTTTGAAAACTCCTGTTTTCATAATCTTGATAATCACAATGCTGAACAGTATATGTTAAATAACAAATATATAATAATGTAGTTTATGTATTAACTTCTGTTTTTTCATGAATTTACCATACACTAGTTTTTTTCGTTTTTTTTCTGTGACTAAATGTTCTGTATGTGCATGATGGAGATTTAAAATTCAACAATTTCTTTGTTTTCAGAGCAGTGATTGGGGAAATTGATGATGATGTGGATTCCTCCTTGGACTTAAACAATATTCGAGCAGAACCTCTCAACCCGGTCGTACATTAATTCCAACAAAATTCATCATTTTCAACCATTTTCTTTTTTTTTTCTTTCATATTTTAAAAAAAGTTTTATTTTTTCAATTCATCTTGTTCCTAATTTTTCAACTTATGGACATTTTCACAAGAATGGGGGATTTTTATTTGCAAATAAAATGAAAGTGGCTTCTTTTTCTTTTCTCTTTAACTAATTTAGTTTTGAAATGAACCACCATTGCAATTCAGGATGTTTTTAAATTAACTTCTTTTATTATTATGAAGTTTTTATCAATATAAACACCAAAAGGCACAAATGATTTAATGTGCATGTATCCACCTATACCAGCCTTTCTCAACCTTTTTAGACTAGAGGAAACCTTGAAATAACTTTCATTTCTCAAGAAACCTCTGCATAAAATTATTATATGTACAGCTATGGACACATCAGTGTGTTCAAAAGTTTATATGTACTATAATTCCCAAAGTAGTTATCAGTATTCTACAGTGTACAGGAAGATAGTATTCTACATATTTGTTCATTTTGGTGACCATTCTAACATTTTTTTTTTTTTTTTTTTTTCATTTTTTTTTTAGTCCCCTCTCATCCAAGAGATATTTAATATAAAACGGAAGTCAGTTTCTTTGAAAAAATATTGATAAGCTTAGCTCACCTTTATTAAAATTAGTGTTTTTCATGAACTTATATAAAAAATGTAAGAACTCAGAAGGCAAACAGTCTTGATTAATAAAAATGAAGTTTGCAAATTTATTAGTAATATGAACAAAAATATGCTTCAAAAGAGTACAATTTGTAACACTAATTTACATATGAATTGTGATTTATTTAGTGTGAAATGTCTGCTTGTTTTCTGCTTCACAAATACTTAATTTGGGGGCGAACTTTAGATAAACACACACAAAATTCTCCTGCTTCTAGTGTCAACTGTCACCAGTTATATAAATAAAATCCTAATAAAAGCAAAATTCAGATGCCTTTTTTTACATATGTATAAAATCTTCACGGAACCCCCGTTGATAAAGACTGATCTATGCCTATATTAAATATGTAAACAAAACTAAAGAAAAGAAGTGTTTTGTTAATTTTGCTGCAAGCCTTGAGAATTATGAACATTATTTAATGCCAGTTTCTTGGTTCAAAACAGGATTGCCAGAAGGGAAGATAATCCAAGCTTCATCTCAGAGACTCACCTAACACAGGCATCGGAATAGCGAAAGTCTGGTATTGAACTTCTGCCTCAAGACTTGCTAGATATCCAAATTCGACGCAATTCCAATGCCTGTGTTAGGTGTGTCTCTGAGATGAAGCTTGGATTATCTTCCCTTCTGACAACCCTGATTCAAACCTGTTTACATTTGAGTGTCTCAAAAGTTTGCAATCTTATTTTTATTTGCACACCATTTATAGCCATGTTAACAAACTTCAGTAAATAACACAAAGTTTAAGGTGTCTATGTATAATATGAACCTGTTTAGTTTAAGTACCTTTTTTAACTTGTAAGATGCTTATAAGATTAAAAGTTGCAGCACAGCCTATCAAATGTAATAAGTTGTTGAGGAAATGATGGTTTTAAAGGTAGGATTTCAATATTGAGACCTAGTGGTGATTTCATATCCAACTATTGACTATAACTCTTAAATTCATACCAAGAAAATAGAATGTTAATTTCAAAGGAATAACTCCTGATTAAAATAATCCCCCCTTTGACCATCTGGTGGATTTTATGATTTTTTTAAAAATTCAATTCACAGAAGAGTTCCACTATATTTTATGCTATTCATTGAAGTGTTCCACTGTTGATTGCAAGCGGATTATGAATTTAAGAGAATCATTTAGTGCTAACCTTCAAGCATTTATTCCTGTATTTGATGGTGTATCTTTTATTGCCCTTGGGTTTCTATACAATATCATTCTCATCTTGTCTTAGCTATGTTCCCGATAAGATTCTCTCCAATTATTTTATTATTTATTTGGCAATCATTACGTTTCCATATGGCCACTGGTTCAGCTGTTCTGATTCCAGAATTGCCTGAAGTCCTCCGCTGCTGCTAATGGCGAATTTAAAGTCAAATAAAGAGACAGGAAGATTCCTCAGAACAGCATTATTCATTTTCATTTTTTAAGTGGTCTACTGATATCAGGCAATTTCATATGGTTCAAGAGACTGGGGGGGTTCCACTTTTTTTTTTATTCAAGCAAAAGCTTGATAAACACAAATGAACAAAGGATAGGTTAGGATTTGTGTTTTTAGCGTAAGGGTTCATGTTGGGGTTGCTGTGTTAGCAATAAGGTGGTGTTTAGCCAGCCACCTTATGCAGTCCGTGTCATTGGATGTTATATTGACTAGGTCCCTGAAAGTTATGTCCAGTTGTGGTAATAAATGCCTGTCGACTTGAATTGGGACAATACATGTAGGCACAGCAGGCCTAGGCCTACCACGCTATGGTAGACTTCCTTCAGCCATTTTAACTTCAGAAAGTGGAAAAATGTTGACATTGTCGTCTGCTTCTTTGACTTTAAATTCGCCATCAGCAGCAGCGGAGGACTTCTGGTGATTCTGGAATCAGAACGGCTGAAGAAGCGGCCATATGGAAACGGGAAAGGTAATGATTGCCATTTATTTTTTATTAGCTGAAGTATTGTAACCCATTATTAATTTTTGACTATTAGGTTGTTTGGTAAATAATGGACGATTGTATTTTAGCACAATTTAGTTATGTTGTAATATGATATACACTGCATATTTTCTATTAGTCCACATGTATATATTGTAAGATTAACCAGTGTTTTTGGATTTTTTTTTAAATATAAGAGTTTGCCTGTTTAAGTCCCCAGACTTAAGATGAAAATCATAGAGTTATGCGTCTTTTTAATTCGGCCATTATTTTCCAAACAACCGAATATTTACCTTCATCTTAATTTTTTTTAGTTGTTTTTAATCACAACTTAACTCTGGCTGTCAATTTACGGCTGTGTGTAAACAGTGTGAATCAAAAATAAAGAATAAGCTCTCGGTGAGATATGAACTCACATCCCTCTTGTCACAAGCGAAGCCAGGTTAAATGCTCCTGCTGCTGCTTTCCCATCTAAGCTACAAGAACTTGGATGGTTGCAGAAGCTCAAATCCAATCTTTAAACCCTCTCGATCTCTCCTGCATCATGTTTCGGTATTGGTAGTATCAGTAAAGCAGTTATTTTTGTCAAACACCAATTCAAGTCTGGAGTTGACTTTGTTTTTCTATCATAACAACAATCCTCACCTAGTTTTCCAAGTCTGTAGTTGTTGACTTTGTTTTTCTACTGTAACAACAAGAACAATCCTCACCTAAACTCTTGACTGTCTGTCCTCTCACGTTAAACCAAACCGATATATAAAATTAACATTTCCCTACTATGATTTGAAATCATGACCAAGTGATCAGCAGGCAGCTCTCTTACCGACTGAGCCAAACTGACAAGTCTTACATATCTATGAAAATCTATGTAATAAATACACAAGGGCTTATTTCATTCTAATAAATAAATACATTTATACTAAAAAAATATATTTTTTTAATAATTTTTTAATTTATTATACATACAAAAGTTCCAGTAATCATCTTCAGTTGGAATAGGAGTGGTGTTTGACCCTGCAGCAACCAGACTTGTACTATTTATTTTTTATTAGATGAAGTATTGTAATCCATTAATTTTTTACAGTTTAACCTCGTCTTAATCTGTGATGATAGTCAACTAAGAAAATTATGATGTTACCTACATCTTAATTTTCTTAATTGTTTTTCATAATAGTCGTAAGCCTTGTGCCCTCATCTTTTGTGTTGTGTTTGTAATAATTTTGTCAATCTGGTTTCTGCTTCTCATCAAATGAGACGTGAGATTCAGGGCTCGAAATTAAATCGTCCTGTGTTCGGGAGGAAAAGATATCTTCCCCAGACACCTCCATGATGGAGTGATTATATATAAAAAAAATTTTTTTAAAGTTACTTTTGTCCCAGAGGCATGACGGGGAAGATATCTTTTTCTTTTTTTTCTTAAGGGATTTTTAAAAAAAAAAAAATGTTTTTCGGGATGGTTTATATTTCCTTCTGGACGGTTAAAATTATTTTCCGGGATGGTGGTGAAAATCATTAGTCTGGAGCCCTGGTGAGATTAACAAATAACTGAGTCATAAGTTAGTTCTGGATAGTTTAAACATTTTCCTTATAAAAACTTTCTAAAATTGATAAGCTTTTTGTTATAATTATTTCACAAATTTTCATGTAACTAAATACAAACAAATTTATATTTTAATGTGAATGAAAGACTAGAAATCTATATTCCTGAATGTGTTGTTAGCCAAATGAGGCCATTCCTATAGGATGACTAACATACCATTGTAAGTTTGCATAATCATTATCCATTAGAAACCATGATTATCTTTTGTGGGATTATCAAAAAGAATTACAGGTATACTTTGATTAGTGCAGTTAATCAGTTCCAAAATTTTCAGTACTCTTCCAGAGTGTTAGCCAGAAATTGGATTTTCCCCACTGTTTTTATAGGATTGGGAAGTTTTCTGAGATCTGCATTTTTGTATGTAAAAAAAATCACAGAAATGGCAGTAGAAATGATAAAAAATGATCAGCTTAATTGGGAAAGTGGAATTAGGTTTCTATTGGGAATCAGCTGTTAAACAGCTAGTGAGAACACTGGCTAACACCCCGTGTTCTAAACCGCACTGTTCATAGTCTCATTATAATTTTATTTTATTTTTGTTTTTTTTTATCAGCTCCTACATAGTTACATTAATTTGTACAGCAATACTATAACCGTACTACATCAAAACCGCACTATTCAAGGTATTCCTGTACTAGTTGACTAGCCATGTTCCCAACAAGATACACTTCTGTTGCGTTTATAATGATTTTGTCAGTCTGTTTTCTGCTTCTCATCAGATGTCATAAGAGATTTGCTAAAATAGTGTCATGTAAAAGTAATTTAAGTTGATGACCCAAGTGTTTGTAAAATCTAGTCCAGGATTTTAGCCAGCCAAATGTGGTAAAATAAGTAAGACAGAATGAATATATCACTTATTTTGTTGTTGATGGGGTAGATAAATCCTCATATATGACTTCATCTCACCCACCACACCTAATTTCTCTTTTTGGGTATCCATTCCTGTGTGAAAGTTTAATGATTATAAAAGGGGTGATGAGTCGTTTTTGGCACTCAACACTTCTTTTCAAAGCATATCAGTATCACACTTAAAAAGTGACACAAAGTCATCACTTTCTCTGCGTCTTATTTTTTATTTTATTTTTTTACAAGGATGTTTGATAATGTTCATAGAGTTCAGAATGGTCTTAATGGCTGCCATCCTTTTAATATAGAGTATTTCTGATATATACTGCATATTTTTTCTAGTCTACATGTATATATTGTAAGATTAACCATTGTTTTATGGTCATGTTTGGGGGGGGGGGTTAAATATAAAAGTTTGCCTGTTTAAGTTCTCAGACTTAAGATGAAAATCATAGAGTTATGCAACTTTTTAATTCGGCCATTATTTTCCAAACAACCCAATATTTACCTTCATCTTAATTTTTTTAGTTGTTTTTAATCACAACTTAACTCTGGTGCTTGATACTGATCATAGAGTTCTGAGTGGTCTTAATGGCTGCCATCCTTTTAATATAGAGTATTTATGCATAATAAAGGATCAATCCTCTAAATAGCAAAAAAATTACTTGGGGTTGGGAGATAAACGAATTCATATATAAAATAGTAGAAAAATGTAGAAATTGTTATCTGCTTCTTTGACTTTAAATTCGCCATCAGCAGCAGCAGATGACTTAGGGCGATCCCGGAATCAGAACGGCTGAAGAAGCAGCCATATGGAAACGGGAAAGGTAATGATTGCCATTTATTTTTTATTAGATGAAGTATTGTAACCCATTATTAATTTTTGACTACTAGGTTGTTTGGAAAATAATGGCCGATTTTATTTTACTACAATTTAGTTATGTTGTAATATGATATACATTGCATATTTAAGCGATTATTTTTTTTAACTGGTGGTGGGCATGTATTCTCTACTAGCCTTATAGATACCCCTCTGCTATCCTCTTTTGTGGGTAAGATACCCAGCCTTAAACTGATGCCTGCTTCTTAGGACATAACTTTCCTCACTTAGTTACTTACAAAGTCATAACAAAAGTAAATAAAAATTCTATGGGTTCCAGAAAGTTTAATTCAATTTCTAACTCCTTGAGTTTTACAAAATTAAATAAATTCATTATTAAGGGTTTTCTTACTGATGTTGATTGGGAAACAAACCAGTTAAAATGTTGCACACTCAAAATCATGAATGAGTCTAAGTAAAAATGGCACATTTAATTAAAACACAAATCCCCTAACCCTAAGCTTTTATATTCATTCATACTCAATGTTTTTTTAGTTCAGGAGTCAGAAACCTTTTTGCCTTTGCAAGATGGATCACTTATTAATGGACGCTGGGCCAGATAAATGCCATAAAAACGCTCAAAATATGGGAATTATCCATTTAAATACATCTAGTTATATTTTGCCTCAAATCAATGAATAACGCTAGAAAATCATTTGTGCTTAACACAGAATACACATTAGTAATCAAAGAACTCGATGGAGTCACAGTTTATTTCAATCAAGGTATCTTTTTCAATCTATAAAAGTAGATGCTTTTGTTTTCATAAATTGTAAACATTAACATACCCCCATCGCAGTAATTTTAGAAAAACAAAAAAGGTTAACCATTGTTTTTGGTAGATAATAAACTCTGAAAAAACTGACCCATCAACGTTCGGTAAAACCGACTTTGGTAAGATGAATGCCACCCAATTCCCATATAGACAGATCAGACAGTTTCAAGTCAGTCATGACCTCATGCCTGAGGGACACAGTCACATTGACTCACACACACACACATTCACCTACATGTGCATGGCAATCTCACATTCACCAATGACACAACCAAGTAAATCCCTGATTTATACACATATGCATGCACTCACTGACACGACAAGTGTTATTACAACTTCTTAAGAACTTTAATGCAATTGACACTTCTGTTCCAATCAACTGATGAACATTTTCTCAATGCAAGATGCATTTCACAATCATATATTCATTGCTATAACATTATAATTAATATCACATATGTCGGTATATTCATCTTTCCGTTCGTCTCCTGTCACTACAATGACTTCATTCATGCTAATATCATAGTAAAATTGAATTTCATTCATGCAACTGACATGTGTTTGCCTTCTGGTGTAGTAAAATAGAATTCCATGTTCTGATGATGTAAAAATGCTGAATTCGAGGAATAATAAAAATATAAAAACAAACAAAAGATAATAAAAATTTGTTTGTAATCAACAAAACACTATTCTCCAAGCTCACTGCAATGCAAATCTCTATTATCCACATACATAAAAAGCAACGTGTATTCATATATGCCGTCATTTTTGACGGCACGATTAAACTAGTATTAAATAACTCCCAAAATTCACCAGAGAAAAAAAAATGGAAATTCCTGGCTGGAAAATAAAAAGAGACAAATGTAATGTTTTTTAATCGAATGGAAAGGAAAAACAAGCATGTTTTATTTACCTTTTATTTCCAAAAATATTTTCCAAGATCGTCCTAGATATAATCATCACATAGGAGAGTTAGGTAATCGACCAGATTACGTGCGTAAAATGTTTTGAAAATGAAGGATTACCTCCCCCTTGAAACAAAACATCTCATAATATTCAATTGGTTCTTTGGATGATTGAACTCCTTGTTTGTGTTGTAAACACAACATTTCGGCAGATCCGTTCTTCAGGTGTAAAATCTGAGTGTGATGGGGTAAACAGAAGTTTTATTTTTAAAGGGGGTAACCCTTATAACGCAGGGCCTGGGTGTTTCTGTATTTTTGTCTTGTCGGGTTTAGTCTGTTGAGAAACGGGAGCCACATCAGGTTGAACTCCACACTTGTCTGGCTAATGCATTTAGTCAACATTTTGATGTGAGCTGCTTAAAGACAAGACAAGACAAGACACTGAAACACCCGGGCCCTGCATTATAAGGGTTACCCCCTTTAAAAATAAAAATGGAAGAATGTGTTGTAAACACAATGTTTCAGCCGATCTAAACAACAAGGAGTTCAATCGTCCGAAGAACCAATTGAATATTCATGACCCTTCTCAAAACTATAGAAAATATCTTGTAATATCTTTGAATAAATTTAATTGTTAAATTGTTTTTTTTATGTGCCGTCTTTAAGTGGGATTGTATATTAAACGTTAAATATTTGTATGGAAATAGAGTTGTTTTTATTTGTCCTCTGTTTTTAACATCGAACAGGCGATGTTAAAAATGGAGTACAAATAAAATGAATATAAAAACAACTCTATTTCCATTCATACTCAATGTTAAAAATAGAGCATGGCTCAAGGTTAAAAACCGTGCACAAATAAAAACAATTTAATCTATTCAAAACTATTAAGAAATCAATCTTTATTATTATTGGATGAAGTACTGATTTACACTTATAAACTCACTCCCTACAACCGCTTCTGCTAATCCATGAAGTCTTCATGGCCGATTGGTACAAGGAGCTAGGCATAAACTAGTCTCCCTCTGGCAATGAGGGTGTGAGTTCAATTCTCACTGATGGCTTACTCTTTATTTCCAAGTATAATAACACACTACTTTTATTAAATTTGTTTGATTCTCGCCGAAGGCTTGCGCTGTTATTCGTTGCCATAGAAACAGTGGCCCAAATTAATAAGTTGTATAAAAACAACTGAAAGAGGATGAAGGTAAAAACTAGTCAAATTTAATAAAAAATGCTATTTAAGAGATGGTTTTTTTCAAGGGGGAGATAATCGTTCATTTTAAAAACAGAAAATACCTCCATTATGCGTGTAATCTGGAATATTACCAAGATTTATCATGCTATATACTTGAGATAATAGTTTAAAACAATAGAAAGAGTTGGGGGAAACAAAAAAGCATATATGACACTCCCGCATTTTTATTTTATATATATATATTATTTTTTTTATTTTTTTTTTTTTCACAATTTTTTAAAAGGAATTTTCACAAACAACCAGAATATTATAGGATAAGTACAATTTCTTTTACGACTGAGGCTGTATCCTCAAGCAGCCATGGGCCTACAAATTGGGTTGCAATCCAGTTTTTTTATTTTATTTTATTTTCATCTCGGAATATTACAAATGGGAAAAAAAACTATCCAGTTTTGCTATTTTTCTTTGTCCAAACCAAAGAAGAAAAAAATCCTAGTGGAGAAAAAATGATGGTTGAAAGAAAATTAAAACAATACACAGTGGTTCTGCTTTATAGGACGCATCTGGGTTAACGATTTTGATCAAACAATAGTTTTCTATGAAAAGATACTTATTGAAAACTCTTGTTTGAAGCAGTAACTGTTGCAAGGTAGGTAACTTAGTTAACCAAAAGATAACTATATTTTTGTCAGTTCGGTTATTTCACATTTAACTGGAGTCACAACCTAAAAATATTTGAAACTATAGTTGTTTTGAGAACTAAAAATATATATTTTTAATAATTCTATCAGATTTTATTCGAAAAATGTTAATTTGGTAGCAGTGCTGGTAGGTTCAAATAAACGGTGCATTGATCATAATAAGTGAAATAAATTAGTGATGATTACATACGTTTGAATCGGTTCTCACAAAATTGGTCCTATTGTGCGGTGGGTCCGAATAACCGATGGTCCTATTAAGCTGAATCCACTGTACTTGGTATTTCAAGTTTGGTTTCATTTTTTTTTTTTTTTTTCATTCAGAGAACATGAATACAGTTATTCCTTGCCATTTGCAGGGTTTACGACACCAGGGGACTGCGAATGCACTAAATCCACAAATAATTTTTGCTGACATCCCCAACCCCTTCAGTCTGCCAAACCCATAAATATTTTACCATTCCCAAATTGTAAATGTACAAATAAATGAATACTGTAAAGCATACAGTAAAATTTAAAATTTTAAAACTTGACTTCATTCTTCTGGTGACAGATCCGTCAATTGGAATTGATATTTTGTTTTTTAGTCAAAAACATAAACACGGCATTAATCTGCTCAGAAATTCTCTGAATACACAAAAACAATTTCTTTTTTTTACGACTAACTTTATGCTATTTTCTTGCATTTATAACCAAAATTAAACTTTCAAAAAAGATATTCAATTATTGCAATACGTTTTAAAAGTCTGTTAAAAAGTGCTTGTAAAAAAGAATATACAGGTAATTAACGAAAACCATAAGTTTCATAAAACTACAGTTTAGTGATTATTACAATTTTTTTATGCTACTATTTACCTGCAAGATAATATTTTTGTTGCTTTTTAAAAATTGTATCCGGTCTCAGGAAAGTTACGATAAAATATTAAGATGAAGGTTAGTAGTAGTAGTAGAACAATGAAAAAAAAAATTATTAATGATTTATGTTACTTCATCTAAAAAAAAATTTTAATGTCTAAAATACCTTTCGACTAACCGATTTTGCAGGTGTTTTCTTCAACTGACTGGGTTTATATTGTCTACAGGAATAATTTTTAGTTGATAATTTTGTACAATCTTTCTTTTTATTAATAACAGATTATTACGATGCATTTATGATTTCCTAAACATTTTACGGTTTGTTTATACTGTACAGCATATTTTCTATGATTTTTTGCGGTACATCACAAAACTCCAAAATATTCCCATTAAATTATTCAAGACTGAACCATTCATTATTCAAAACCGCAAATGGCAAGAGTTAACTGTAGTTTTATTCTTAAGTGTTATTTATTTTTGACTGTATTTATGTATAATGCAAAAGTCTTGGTACCTTCATTCATATGTAATGAGCTAATTTTTATATGACACATCGAGTGAGAATGCCAGCTGTGAGGAAAACCGTTGTCCAAATTGACAATCATTTTAAATAAGGAAAAAAAGGTAGCTGTTAATAAATCTTTTCCCTTTCTTTCTTCTATTATTAGAGGCTCCTCCCAATCTTCTATTTATTAATTAATTCAGTCATCTTAATTTGTTAATGAATCAAGGTTATGTACCTAAAATTGCTTGGTGTGTGTT
>VCCN01003428.1:640353-651673 GCA_006491835.1 Architeuthis dux
CTCTAGGTATATTAAATGCTGATTATACAGTGGCCGCAAAAGAAATCTTTACATCAAAAACGCTGAAACTGAACAAGCAAAAATGTGTTTAGGTTGGACTTGATTTCCCACTAAAATTCAGAAGGGAGTCATCGTACATTTGGAAGACGCCCACACCTCCAGACTTTGGCAGAGTTGGTGTCAGTGCATCAAGAACTGACCATCTGAGGTGCCAGTGTTGACCACTCGATAAGTTCTTTTGCCATTTTTTAGCTACTTTTGGAGTGTTATAACTGTTTCCGAGTGCTGCAATAGGATGGCGTAAGCTTACAACTAAAGAGAAATCCCATGCTTTGGTGCACCTGGAGGGAGGAGTTTCTGTGATTCTTGTGGTGCAAGATATTGGAGTTAAAAAAAAAAAAAAAATTTCTTCTACCCTTTATTCTGAAGAAGGGTGGCATAAAATAACCAGGGTGTTTTACTTACCAAATACCCAAAGTTTATTTCTGATGTTCTTGACTGTACAAGGGACCACAAGCCCCACATAAAATGTGATGCCAAGGTAAAGGAGTTTGCCTCAACATACAATCTTTGCAGGTCTTTTTCTGTGTATTCTGTTTTACTATTCGTGGAAAGGTAGGCTTCAAAAAATTCATACTGAAATTAGAAAGAATTTTTAAAACAATCAGCGAGGGAAAAAAAACAATTTAGAGAAAAAAAAAAAATCCATCTTAAAGAGTTTATGAAAAGTATTATAATTACCTTTAACAATAATCTTAAGATAATCATATAAACATGGAAACAATATAGAATCTGTACTGCTTGGATGTTACTGATTGTTACTGTACATACAGAGGAAGCCACTTATTGCGATCACTTTGGGACAGGGTCTTTTAGATAACAATAACTGGCTGATAACATTAAGAAAAGGATAAAAAAAATTAGAACCATTTACATTTATCGTTATAAACAACTGTACATTATAAACAAATTTATATGAATATTTCAAAATAATTTTTAATTCATTTTAAATAAAGCATTTGGGACCAAATGATTTTGATAACAATAACCGTTTGATAACATTATCTGTGATTATAATAAACAGCTTCCTCTGTACTTCAAAATCTGAAAACTCAAAAGGTATAATTTAAAAGATTTAAAAAAGATCTAGCTTAATTAACAAGTAATAATCATCCTTCTCCTAGATGAATCACTTGTCTCCGCAAACAAAGATTGGGACGGGTTTTCTGTGTCTTTATTCGGGTCCTAGTTCGACAGGGCCTGAATGTGAAAAATCCGTGGTCTGCGCAATGGAGTTTTAAGGTGAAGTGCAATGTGCACGCAGCCGACCCCAACCTTTGAACCTTCGGTTTGCATGCTATGGTCCACCGTAGTGGCACGGATAGCAGCATTGTCCTTAGGTCATAGGTTTGACAGGAGTCTCCTTCTCCTGGCAGATGCGAGCTAGCTATGGGGGTTTGCCGCCCTTTTGTGGGAGTGTTCAGACGGTATGGCTGACCTGTGTAATTGAAGCACAGGACATGTACACTACGGCCACCTGAGCAGATATATTGTATATCTATGAAAGAAAAGAAGAAAAAAAAACAAGAAAAAAAACGATATATAATGTAGAAGCATTCATATTGTTAAGGCCAACAGAATTGCTCACATTATAACATTATTCTTTAATTACAGGACACAAGTGACCAGGCAAGTGTTGAGTACTGATGGTGATTACATCATGGATACAAATTGCTCTGGTTTAACATTATGAAAACTAAAAAGCACACAGAGAGCGCATACTTCTACCAATACCATTGTCACTAAAAACTGAACAATCAGGTTACAGACTCCAGACTTGCGGTGACAAAAGTTTGTAACTTAAATGAAAGAAATAACAGGTCTGGTTAGTCACTCAATTAGAAACCGTCACATCACCAACATCTTTTGGCAGTATGCCGCGTTGGGGGTGATCAATTAAAAAAAAAAAAAAAATAAAATAAAATAAAATGGCCGACCAATGAATAAGTTACTTCTATCGGCTTTTGTTGGGTGGTGATCCCTAAAAAAGTCTGAACTTTCAAAAAACAAGCGTGAATGCTGCTGGACACAAACTAAGGTACCAATTTAGCATAAACTTACATTGTAAATTATCCCTTTTCCCCCAAAAAAAAAGAACAAATTTTTTTTCTCTAGGAGTAAATATTTAAGCCTTTAGCTCTGTTGGTGTGGCCTGTATGCACAATAGATAGTCAGCCAGCCAGCCAGCCAAACTCACTTAAAAACTGAAGAAACCTATGTTGACAGTTTTGGTTGACGGTTTCTAATTCACACATGTTTACAAGTCTACTCGCATCTTACCTGTTGTTTCTTTTTTGGATAACCATCTTCATAAAAATGAAAATATGGAGGCTCAGACACATCATAATCATAACACCATTCCAAGAAATGATTGCCAAAATCAAATCCCCTGGAAATAAAACAAAGATGAAATTATTAGCTTTGACTTTTAAACCTGGTTGCAAAGTCAATTATTAACAACTAGGTGGACCCTTAGAAATTCATGGGCAGTGATGGAAATGGGTTTTGGGAACTGGGTATACAATGAGGCCGGGGTTTGGCAACTGGGTATACAATGAGGCCAGGGTTTGGCAACTGGGTATACAATGAGGCCAGGGTTTGGCAACTAGGTATACAATGAGGCCAGGGTTTGGCAACTAGGTATATAAGGCCAGGGTTTGGCAACTAGGTATATAAGGCCAGGGTTTGGCAACTAGGTATACAATGAGGCCGGGATTTGGGAACTAGGTATACAATGAGGCTGGCGTTTTGGCAACTAGGTATACAACGAGGCCAGCATTTTAGCAACTAAGTATACAATGAGGCTGGATAAGCATAAGCACCCTTTTCCATTCTTACCCTTGTTCGTTACATTGCAAAGGTGAGTTGAGAGGGAAAAGAGAGAGGATGAAAGATATGAGGGTAATGAATAATAATCAGAAAACAGTTGTACATACAAAATAGCAGAATAATAGTATAATTTTTGGCTCATTTCTTTCGTCTTATTTCTGTTTTTCATCACAACTCTCAGACCATTATTCTATAGCTGTTAGTAAGCAGTATGTATCAGAAATTATTTTTATTTGATTAAGCTCACAATTCTTTTTACTCAAATGTACTCCTACCCAACTATTGTTTTTGAGACAAAGCGTACCCTCCAGTTTCAAAAACAAATTTTGTGTATAGTTTAACTCTCAAATTCATAAAATTTATGAAGGGATATAACCCCTGATTGATATTATCCCCTTTTGACTATTAGGTGAATTAAATATTTTTCTATTCAATTCACAGAAGAGTTTCATTATTTTCAATTATATTCAATGAAGAGTTCCTCTGTCAATACAAGCAGTTACAAGTTGTCCATGAATTTAAGAGTTAAAAACTCTTTGGGAAAAGTGGATACATATGACTGGTTAGGTTTACTTTGTCATTTTCATCTATTAACACAATACAGTATGTGTCTAATAATAAGAGAGAGGAGTACTCACCGATAATTATACGCACAATACTCCCAGTCGATCACAGTCATCTTTTTAGAAGGGTCTGCACAAACATCTAACCATAATACATTTCCTGAAAAAACAAAAAACAACGGCCAATAGTAAAAAGAAATCATTATTTACATTATCATAAGGAAAATCAGTAGTCTAACAGATAGTTTTTCTAGAAGTTCTTCTATTCCAACTGGAGATGATTACAAAACTTTTGTATTGTACAGGGTGTCCCTAAAGTCTGGACACACAGTTATAAATAGTGAGATTTCCTAACTATATTTTTTTTGCCTCACAGATTAAATATGAGTTTGTCAAAAGAAGAAAGGATTGAACTGGTACTTCTCAGTGGACGTGAAGGATGGTCATATTGAAAGATAGCAGATTTTAATGCACTTCATCCCAGAAGGACCCCAATTGGCTTTTCCACCGTGGGAAAGGTGGTTAGAAAGTTTAAAGAAACAAGCAGTGTCATTTGCATCACAAATGGTGGAAAACACATTGAAGATGTTATTTATTAATATTTCAATTAAATAAAATGTTAAAATCTTTTTATTGAAAATATGCATTTTGCCTATGTGTCCAGACTTTAGGGACACCCTGTATATATAATAAATTTGTCAGTACATAAGACTTGTCAGTTTGGCTCAGTTGGTAATAGAGCCACCTAACAATCATTTGGTCATGATTTCAAATCACGGTAGGGAAATTGTTTTTTATTTATTATTTTATATATCAGTTTGGTTTAATGGGACAGGATAGACAAACTGAAGAGTTTACTCCCCTGAATTAGGTGTGGATTGGTCTTGTTGTTCTTGTTACAGGGGAAAATAAAGTCATCTCCAACTTGGACTGGAGTTTTGACAATCAATGGTGAAACTTAAATATGATTTATGCTTTTCATTAGAAACTCAAATTTAATATTAATCTTAAAAATGCTATGCGTACAAAGAAATTTAAATGGAACTTTAAAATACTTTTTTTTTTTTAATTGCTAAGGCTTTAGGAAACTTTTCTAAATTCAAAAGACATCTTACCTTCTTGCAAATCATTATGACAAAACACAACAGGAGAATTCAGCTTTTCGAGGCTATCCCTGAAAGAAAAAGCATTGTTTAATGTTATAACTAATATGATCAGCCTATGTATGGTTTCAGTTTTTGTCTGAATTTTTTTTAGACAAGCTGTTTTAACTCTTAAATTCATACAAAGAAAATGGAATGTCAATTTCAAGGGAAATTTTTTTTTTTAAACTCAATTCACAGAAGAGTTCTGCAATTTTTTTAATGCTATTTATTGAAGAGTTCCACTGTCGGTTTCAAGCGGTTTATGAATTTAAGAGTTAAATCATTGTATGTGGTTGGTCTGGACTAATTACTGTCTTTGTTGTTTTGCTTGTTTGTTTATTCGTAATGTTTTGGCCGTGTACCCTCAAGCCTTTCTCAGATTTCTGTTGTGTTCTGGAATGTCTTAGAATCTTGCTCTGAGAGAGCATGTGCTTCTCCCGCTTATACAAGAACACAGACACTGGCACCGGATGTGATGTGCGTGATAGAAGTACATGTTCTCTCAGAACTAGATTCTACAAAAAAACAAAGACACAGAAATTAGTCTGGACCAACCACATATTAAACAAGCCAGATATGTAAACAACACGCATAAATAGAACTATGATTGTAATAAGAGTCAGTCAGAGAGGATTAGAGACGCGTGTGAAGCTAATTAGGCATGACCAAATTTCTCTCTGTCCGTATCCGCCTTGTCAAGTTAAACACCCTTCTTTTCCCCTCGGGTGACAAATTGTATTTGAGTGTTGTATTTGAAGCAAACTGCTGTGTTTTGAATGTATCTGTCATACATACATACAGCAAGAACTTGAGGCCGTAGACAAGAAATAAAAGCAATTTAGACTTTTTAAAACATGGTCTTTGCTTCATCATTTTCGGTGCACCCCTGCATCTGCTAATTGTATGTATGCATACATGTTATTTAATAACAACTGCTATGCAACACAATGATATCTAAGGTTTCAATTTGAAATTAATAGGACACTTAGAAAAACCAAATAAAGTGAACCAATGAATATATAAAATAGTTAGAATCAGTGACCTTGCAGGAAAGAATATAACATTCTTTACCGAAATTTAATTTTATCAAAATGTGCAGAAACTTTTTTTTTTCTATGTAGGAGGAAACAGCTGTTTTTTTCCACAGTACATATACACTAATATATTTTTTAATTTATCAATAAGTCAAAATAAAAACCTAAAAATGTTCCCATGTTCTTAAATTGAAAAGTTGTATTCATAAAAAAATTAGAAAATCATCATTATTAATTTGACTATTTAACTTCATCTTAATTTTTTTTAGTTGTTTTTATCAACACTTAACTCAGGCCATCAATCTACGGCAGTGAGTAAACAGCATAGATACAGAATAAGCTCCCAGTGAGTCTCAAACTCACGTCCATCTTGCCAGAGGGAGACCTAGTTCACACCAGCTGCTATACTAACTTAGCTACAAGAGCTTTGCTGGCCCGTAGAAATCCAAATCCAACCTTTAAACCAACCCTCTATCCCAATATCTTCAGCACCATGTTTTGGTTTCTGTATTATTAGTATCAGTAAAGCAATTAATAATGATGGCTAACAATACTTCATCTAATGAAAAATAAATGATCATCGTTTTGCAGAGAAGTAATTTTAGTTCCATCATATAACTAAGTTTTTATTAGTTTTGTCAGCAAACCAAAAATGTAAGGAGCAAGTAATTCTTAAAAGTTTGCTAGTACAGGAAATTAAATATTGGATTAATGCTTGAAATTAATTTGTCTGGGGCAGCATCTTTCCTTCTAGGAAAACAATGGAGTGTGTCCAAGTACGGTTTGCAAATTACTGACGTCACTGATACCGGTAAATTATCGATGGAAATTCTCAATACTGGTTTTTAGTTGTATTTTTTTCTTTAGTGGAAGGCACTGACGGGACCTTTGTGAGGACGCTGAATTCTGTTACACATCTCTTGTCGCCCACTTGGCAACACAGTATCCTCCTTTTCCTACATGCCTTCACACAAAACCCCATGAAATGAGTGGGTATGGCATGCAATGAGTGGGTACATGGCATGCAATGAAAAGAAATAAATAGATAAAAACAGGTGCACAGGGATAATAAAAAATAATATTAAGACTTACGTTTAATAGAAACAATACACATCACATATTCAGCTATTGCTTTGGAGACATTTTATCACTTCTTGGCATTCGAGAATTATGATCTTAAAAAACACAAAGCATCTAATGTTTTGGCTGACAATCGAGAACAAATCTTTGAAACAAATTATCCTGCAGACGGAAATGCCGGATTCAACACTTGTTGCTCTTATTGTTGATAAACCCTGGTAAAGTTGTTCCAAACACTCAGTCTGCTTCCCTGTTGTGTCATACAATTGTTTCAATTCTTTGGCTAAATCTCTCTAACGACTAAGTTTTAAAAGAATTACAATATGAAATAAAAGAAAATGAGCTTTTAATCCTTAAACTGGAAAAGGGTATTTTTTTTTTTTTTTTTAATTTATTTCTTGGTCCTTTTTCAGGGACGAGGTGAGGTTAGGAAATTGTGAGTTTTTAAAAAAAAGATTTTTAAGAAATATAAAGTACCTTTAAAACTCGATTTAAATTTACGGAAATTGATGCTATAGAATTTTCCAAGCGTGAAAACGTCAGCCAGCAAAAGGCCTAGAGCCGTCTGTATGAGGAGCTTACTAAATTATCTATACAAAATCAAGGCACACATCCATTTTGTTTATCATATTTCAAATATGATATTTAGTAAAAAAAACAAAAGTTTTCGAAAATTCTTTTTTAAGTGAATCTCATATTTGATACATTTCTAGTTTACGGGTTAAGAGAAAATGAGGAAAACTTAGAAAACCGGTATTGATGTTTTGGTAACGGTATTGCTCACCAATTTCTTTTTAAAAATCGTTATTTACCGGTTTTTAAATACTGGTTTGCAAATCCTAGCGCAAAAGATCAGTCTGTGATTCAGTTGCAGTGCATGCTGTGACTGTACAGCCAAATTATTGAGTGTCAAACTGTTTAACACACCAGCTGCTATACCAAATAAGCTACAAGAGCTTTGCTGGACAGCAGAAATCCAAATCCAACTATTAAACTAACCCTCTATCCCAATATCTTCAGCGCCATGTTTTGGTTTCTGTATTATTAGTATCAGTAAAGCAATTAATAATGCTGGTTAACAATACTTTATCTAATGAAAAATAAATGATTAAAAAAACCCCATTGTCTTGCAAAGAAGTAATTTTAGTTGCATCATCTAACTAATAGTTAATTACTGCTACCCACAACACTGGTTTATTGCTGGGTTTAGGTTATTCATGTGTTCTAATTTCCCTTGGAATGCTATCATCATATTTTTATTAGTTTTGTCAGCAAACTAAAAACGAGCAAAGAGCAAGTAATTTTTAAAAGTTTGCCAGTAAAGGAAATTACATATTGGATTAATTCTCTAAATTAATATAATTCGTCTGCGGCTGCATCCTTCTGTCCTGGAAGACAAAAGAGTATGTGCCAAGGATCAGTCTGCACTTGTGTTACGGTGCGCGCTGTAACAGTGCAGCCCAATTACTGAGCGGCAAACTCTGTCGTAAGTTTCTGACACTGTTAGCAGCGGCATTGAAGTGACCTCTCCTGGGTGCAGGTCTGAGCGAAATGTGTGGAGATCCTGGGATGCCCAGTCAATAGAATCCCCCTCCTACTCGGCCTCGCTGATGTAATCAAAAGGGAAAGCTGAGCGAGATGTTTGGCATCAACTTGGCTGCAGGAGCTGCCAGAAGTCAAAGTTACCGGAAATTAATATAACTAGCATTCCAAGGGAAATTATGACTCACCGCCACCCATATATACTGTGTTGGTGGTGATCACTACAAAAAGGTCTGAATTTTCTAAAGAACAAGCGGGCACAAACTAGTGACCAATTTAGTATAAGCTTACATTGAAAATTGAACCCCCAGTAAAACCCTATTTTGGAGGAGAATTTTAAAAAAAAAAAAAACAAAAAAAAGAATTTTTCCCTACTCATTGAGGGGAGTGTGTGTACAAAATTTCAAGTTTCTACTATGAACAGTTAGGGCTGGGCGAAGTCCAGATGGATAGATAAATAAAATTGATCCCCACCCCCCTCTAAAAACCTATTTTATGGATTAAAAATTTTTTTTAAAAAACAACATTTTCCCTACTCATTGAGGGGAGAGTGTGTACAAAATTAGGGCTGGGCAAAGTGCAGATACATAGATACATACATACATATAAATGTGTGAACACATGAATAAGCTAAATCATTGGTAGCAGTGATTAATAATAAACTATAAAAATAAGCTTTTAAAAAAAAAGGTGGATTATGATGATTTCATGAAAATCAGTTTATATAAAACCCATGTAGAGCAAAATAGTTTTCCAATAAAAATCTTGATAATCTAATCCAAGTTTGAATTGGTGTAAGCATCTGGATACCACCATCTTTTTAAATAAAAAATAAAAATAAATTCTCGTATACTTGCTACCTACACGCCCCCAAAGGAAGAAACAAAGAAATTATACAGCAATACCTTGAATAGTGGGGGTTTTGATGTAGTATGGTTACGGTATCATACCTGCCAAGTCTCACACATTGACGCACAAGGAAAATTCTCACACAATTTATCAAAAGTGTTAGGATTTATTAAATTGGTTTAGATTTCTGTTAAAAAAAATTTTTTAAATCTATTTTTAGCAAACTTTAGAACTCACTATTTTAAAAGATCATAAAACAAAACTTTTGAAACATATTTTAAATAGACTTCTAGACAACACTTAATTTCAGTAGTTGATATGCACTGAAAAGCAATTTTAGCCAATGTTGGATACATAATTTTCAGACTCCTAGTGCAAATAACACTATGGTAGGATACAAAATTTGTCCATCTGTGAAGGCAAAGTAGAAGCGTGTAGCAACCGTTTTCACTCTTCGAAGATCAGAAGTCAAATGAATAAAATAGTTTTATAAACAGATAGCTACGTGAACTTGCTGTTTCAATACTAATAAACATTGGTCGTAAAACATTATAAATATTTTCCGTTCAATCAGAAGTGCTGCTAAAGAATATTTAAACATGTTTTAAATAGACTCCTAGACAACACTTAATTTTAGTAGTTGATATGCCCTGAAACACAATTTTCAGGGGTGGGTGGGGTGTCCACGCAATTCTCACTCATTCTTAACAATGAAACTTGACAGGTATGAGGTATTGTTGTACAAATTAATGCAACAAATATTTTTAAAAAACAACAACATTATAATAAGGCTTTGAACAGTGCAGTTTTGAAGAGTACAGACAATTTTGGGACAAATTAACTGCACAAATCAAGGTATACCTGTATATACTTACAAAAGATCAATCATTTCCTTCTCTAGGTTCTTGGGTAAAGACTTCCGAAGCATTTCATTCTTAATTAAGCCATTGCAAAGGAACCCTTCTTTCACTTCATTCAGCCACCTGAAAAGGAAAAAAAGGGAGTTGATTTAGAGACAGATTGGAGAACAGTCTATAATTTAATATCTGTAAGATAAAGAGGTATGCAATATAACAGACATAGGTTAGTCAATAATTCTGTAGACTAATGATGAAAAAAAAAAACCCCAAAAAACAATTATTTTAAGCAAAAATTCATTTTTCAACATGATCTCTTTTCATTGATCACATAGATGAACATTACACATTGAAATTTTTAGATCAAAATTCAGCTAAATACTGTCAGGCTATGGACTTATTGACCCAACCTTGTGTGTGATAGACACAAATTACTTCATGGAAAGTCCTAAATTGCAAAAACGCATCATAGAATTGTCAAGGGTGATGCCAATGGACATAAATTTAATGCGTTTGCCGTTTCATATCATATTCCAACTCTTTTATTTAGCTTCCTGACATTATCCATTATTTCAACTGCGGAGTACAGAGGCAATTATGAGTAGCTAACAAGTTGGATAATATCACTACAATTGAAGAAATCTGTGTATGTGTCTGCACCGCGATTACTCGACAACTGGTCATCGTACGAAGTTGATATTCGCCAGATATATTAGTCAGCATACAAGGCATTGCAGGGTAGAGTTTGAAGTTGTTTGGATCAGTGGTTCTTGAGAAATCTAATAAAAATAAATATAATGCTAGCTTCATGTCTGCCTTTAAATGAAAAGTTTATAGTTTTTATAAATTATCTCCCTTGACTTTCGCTCTGTACTAATTGCTAATAATGGTTACACACAAGTATTTCATTCAAAATTATTTTACATGAGAATTATGGCAGGCTGCTCCACACACCATAGAGTCCGGCCTTCCAGACAGGCACCTATGGAACGAGGTAACTACCCTGAAAATTCATTTTACCACATTCATAGCACTATGATTTATAGCTCATTTGCTCAATAACTAGGCCCATCAACTGTGAATGACAGAAATTTCCGTCATTGCTGTTCTATGGCTAACTCAATAAAATTTCCATTTTATTGTGATTGATAACGACTCAATTCTATTTGAGAGTCTAGGGTTTTTATCTTGCAATGGATTATCTTGCAATGAACAAGAGTTTTTATCTTGCAATAGATTATCCTATAATGGACAAGGGTTTTTATCTTGCAATGGACAAGGGATTTTATCTTGCAATGGACAAGGGATTTTATCTTACAATGGACAAGGGTTTTTATCTTGCAATGGATTATCTTGCAATG
>VCCN01003428.1:689578-699587 GCA_006491835.1 Architeuthis dux
CCTACATCCACCCCTCACACCCCCCATCCCATCTTCAGTCACCTGACTTCATCATACCGTGGTCAACTCCTACTCAGCGTAGTAGTCCCAACGCCTCGTCCTAGCCATTCCAAGTCTGTCATGTCCGGCTTTGCCCTGCCAACCGAATCTCCCTCCAAAATAACTTCCCCTTTCCTCTGCCCATAGCTATCCTCATTCCCTGGTGACCTACATTCAGTGGAAGACTCAAATTCAAAGTTTCTCCGAGACACTATACTAATAGGTAGTCCAAACAGTCAGTTTTGGGGGCGAAAATGTCGCAGTAACGCTAATTTTTCCCTGTTTCTCAAGTGTTCATTCTCCATAATGTTGACTAATACAAAACTGTTATGCATACCATAATAAAGAATGTCCAATTCTGAATCTGTTTGTATCTTATTTGTCACCGTTTGACTTAAAAGAAATTTTACAGCAAATTTTCAATTTAATGTGTTTACAGTGCCCAAACTACGCTGTGACGTTTTTTTTACTGTGATCGAAATAAAAGGTGTCTATAATATAAATGATTGCTGATACCTCTTTCGATGTATGTCTTTGGAACCAATATCAGTAGAAAAATAAATGTTCTTCAGTTTTGTATAAAATTTAAGCAAGTACGAAATGTCTACATATTAAAAAAATGATGGCTTTTCAGTTTTATAGGGTGTTGAAAAGGCCATTTTTTGTGAGTGTTCAATTTGCTGTGAGTTCGCAAATGAATAAATAATCATAATTAATGAACTAATAGGAGTAGAGATAAATGAGGTATCAAAATGTTCAGATTAACAGATTTTGACCTATAAGGGGAAACAGGCACCAGATGTATAAGATCTTCCTGTAAAAACTCATTGGAGTACCTAATACTAACATGCAAAAAGGCTTTATCTGTTATATGCCCTTCACTTTGCTACACAAAGATGAAATAAAGTTGTCTATCTTTAGACATTACTAAACCAATTTCATCCTCAGCCATTTAAAGTCTGTTTGTTGGACATAGGCCTTCCTCAGGGTCTGACAGTTTTTTTCGTTTTGGAGTATCACATTTTTTTTTTAACGGCATGTCAACCCATCAGGGATTATTTAATGCCAAGGTTGTTTAGAGGTGAAATGTTTTTGGGTACATTTGTAACAAAATACACCCAGATCATATTACCAGTAGCCGTTGGAAGCTGGTCAGATTTGAAGTCTATGTTAAACTGGACAGATCGGGTTACTGAAAACCGTTGAAGATTTGAAAATAGGGGGGGATCGTATGACCAGTAGCAGTTATAAGGGGCTAGAGGGAAACGGTTACAAGCAGTTGGGGTTGCGACCTGAAGCAACAGGGTCAACCAGGAGGCCCGCTCCCCGTCAGGGAGGGTGGGGGTGAGAGCCGGTTAGAAGCAGTGACCAGTTGGAGATTTGAATCTGGAGCGACAGGTCAGAGGCAGAAAAGCTTGATTTTCGTAGTAATAACTCTGAAAAGTGACCAACTCAGTTAAGAGTCGAAATGCAACTGAATTTCTGTACCTCGATGAAATCTGCAGACCGGCCCAGAAATTAACCTGCATATGCGGAAATAAAACCCCAGATTTCAAATTGAAGATCCGTGAATTTTGTCGTCTTTTCTCTCCCCACACGTGGGAGAGTTTGTATTCGAAACGAATTTCCCTCCACAGAAAGATCAGCTCCCGTCAGCAGACCCGGACAGAGAATCATCATCATCGCAGCCCAGGAAGAAATGATCGTCTCTCTCTTTCCTTCTCTGAAACTATCTCTCTTCCTCTCTCAGCAACATCTCTTTCTCTCTCGGCGACCAAAAGAAGAAGTACAGATCAGCGATTATACAACATATTTGTAGAGGGGTGATAGGGTTAGGTTGTTGTTTCTGTAAGTAGTGATTTATATCTTTTTGATATAGATTGATTTTTTTCAGAAAGGGTACAATGTTATCTATGTTGACATTGTTAAACTGGGCCGTCATGTTTGTATTGTAAAAGATTTCTGGTAGGTGCAAAAATCGATGCATTCCATTATGAAATATTTTATGGTGTAAGGTGACTGGCATGCTATACATTTGGGTTGATTTATGTTGTGAGTCGCGATGTCCAGCTGTTGTCTGACATCCTTAAAACATGGCCTGCCCATTGCCATTTAAATGTCTTAATGGCCTTTAGGATATGATTTTTTTCTGATATATTGTGCTGTTGTGTCAGAGACTAAACCAAGTATAACACAAAGCACCTTTTAAAAGAAGCATCCAGTGAGGCTTGAGACAATTATTGCCAACTTGTGAAATCAGTATAAATTTATTATCAATTTTGACTAATAATTTTCATCTTAATTTTAGTTGCTTTTCATTGCAACCACTCAGGCCATCAGTCTATAACAGTGTGTAAACAGTAAGGATCGGAAATAAATGGTTGACAATACTTCATCTAATAAAAATTAATCAAGATAATATTGCTGCTACAGTATAAATTTCTTATGCATTACCTGATGTTTTGTTCAGATGTTTTGTTCAGATGACAGAAAAATAGGAAAAAGGTTTTCATAGCATTTCTTACTAAAATACAAATAAAGATTAAAGTCAAGAATAACAAACTGAATGTCTTAGATGAAATATTGTGAATAATTATTAATTTTCGACCAGCATTTCTTTCATTTTAATTTCAGCTACTTTTCATCAGAAGTCTTAGACCGTCATTTTATAGCCGTTAGTAAGCAATGTCGATCAGAAATAAAGAACCGAATAAGCCTACAGCAAGACTTGAACTCGCATCCCTTTTCCTTAGGAAGCCAACGAGCCTTCTGGTTGCATTGCGTCATTCCTTATCTTCCATACATCACCTGATATTTTGCCATCTTTATTTATATACACTAGTAGTATTAGTAATAATATTATTATTATAAGCAGCTGAAATTAAGATGAAAGGAATAATTGTCAAAAGATTAATAATTAACAAACTGAAGTTTTGTTTTCTTTTGGAAATCTATCATATAATGCTTGCAGCTAAACAAACTGGTCAAAATAGAATCAAACAGGACTAAGAGATTATGAATACAAGCTTTTTAATGTCCATCGCTGGACAGATCTTCCCAAGATTCACCAATTTATCATGGTGCCAATACGCCTGAACCTGTCTAAATCATGTTGCCAATACGCCTGAACCTGTCGGCCACAGTTTTGCTTATGATCTCAGGGGATCCATGTTTTCAGTTGTAATGTCTAGCGGTTGTCTGACATTCTTGCAAAGTGGCCTGCCCATTGCCATTTGAGTTTTCTAATGGATTCTATGATATCTCTGAATCCTGTTTTGTGCCTACTATAATTCAATTTTACATACAAAGTGCACCATATAGTGAATAGTGTAAGAAGATTGTAACAAGTTATCAACTTTTTAGAAGTCCCAATTAAAAAAAAAGTTCCACATTTGATTTACAATACAAATTCATGCTATTTTTTGTAACTGCTTTTCAGCTAAAGAGACCTGCCTGCTGCCTACATTCTCAGAGCGAGTGGAGACTTTATATCATTGATGGAGTGGGGCTGAGAGGAGATGAGAAAAAAATAAATAAAAACTCTAAAAGTCACAAAAACCATACAACATAACGCCATGAAATTTTCTGTGTGTACCAATCTGACACCTGGTAATGTTTTAGCAAATTAGTTTTTGAAAATCACCCCTAAAATATGTTTTTAGGAGGGAGAGGGGTTTCGATTTACAATGCAAATTCATGCCAGAATGGACAAATTTTTTGTACCTGCTTTATAGTTTGTTTTTCTGTTGAGCAATATTATTCAGAGATCGCAAAAAAAGAAACCTTTAAATGTCAAAAATATCACTTTTAAAAACATTAAATTAAACACCACAGTATCTGATTTCCATCTACCTATTTTTATCAATTTTTTTTTTTGTCAGCAATTTATCCCGCCCATAAGGGCAAGTTTTCATCTAGTATACAGAACTGATTTTGAGGATACCAACATTTCGAGAAGGTTGTATAATGTGGAAGGGCTTTATATGCCTGACACTTGAGATTAGTCACGAGAGGTATCCCAAGTTGGCCACATAGCTTAAGTAGATCCAGGTGATTCACAATAAAGCAGAAAAAGTAATTGAATCTTATCGACTTATAATGATTAGGCTGATTATCTATAAGCTGACTAGAAAAAGATCTCTACTTGATATTCTAGATGAAATGTTTTTGATAAGCAAGTTAAAACTAATGTATAAACAAGCCTGGCTGCTGCAGGATCAAACTCCACTCCTATTCCAACTGAAGATGATTACTGCAACAGATGTATTGTATATATAATAAATAAATTTGTAGATATGTTTGTTATGTGGATATAAGGGAATCCAACAGAATGGTAGATGTGATTAGACAAAGAAAGATTGAGAAAAGCGTGTTACGTCTCAAACATATTATCAGGAAACTAAACCTTTATGCATTTCATCGCTGCAAGCAACTTCAGATGAAATTTGAACATTGCAGACAAATGCAACTATCCATGCCGGATAGTAGAAATGAAATGAAGGGTGTTTCTATGCTTGGTTTATTTGGCTGTAAGTTCTTTGAGCTGGTGGGGTGAGGGTGTTTATATTAGGTGGTTTTGTTTGTAGGCTGTTAAGTGGGTGGGGAAACAAATCACACCAACCACCCCCACAACAGCCAACAAACAGAACCACCTAATCTAAACACCCCCACCCTCTACCCCCACCCACTTTTACACATACACACCCCCAGTCACTAGGATTCAGGAACTGTGGCTTACATACAGTTGCCTGACTCAATAGGCATCCTGCCTGGAAAGCAACATGTTTTGCATGTTGAAGGAGGGCATCTTGAGTTGGTGGAATAGAGTTATATGTCTGTTGCTTCCTTCCTTCGCCTAGTCGTTCCTTGTTAACTCCTACAGCAATACTGGACCTGTAATACATGGTGACTACACATTTCTCTAAAGTCTGCAGATCAGTGTCATCAATGACTGGTGGATGTTGGCTAAGCATCGCGAAGATGACTGTGACCTGATCATGCACATTCCAAGTGTCCCAAGCAGACTCCTTTCCTTTACCTCGAAATGCTGACACTATACCACAACCACTAAAAGCATGGAAGAACAAGATTCCACTTGTTTTTTCTAGCCCAAGTACTGAGCAGATCCTATGAACGGGGGACCCATTTCAGACTTCATCCTTGACCAAAGGCAATCCGCAATTTTGCAAGACCTAGCTCTTTCAGAGATGGAAAACACAATACTGCTATTACAATCACATCTGAGTCATTTACTTTAATAATCAATACCTTGCTGCCATTCAAGACTGAATCTTTTGAATGCACAATCATTCGTGTATCTGCCTTTTCCTGAGTACAGGGAGATACATTGTTTAGACACATTGCTCGATTGGATGGTGCATAGTCCTCTTTGGTCACAACGATTGTATTTGTTTGGACACCAGCAATTTTGTCTGCTAGAAAATGAAAGAACTTCGTTTTGTTTCTCATTCCCTGCCCTCGCTTTGTTCTTGCCCCAGCCTTCAGACAAACATAAACATCAAAAACTATATCTGAGCAACTGTACTTTATGTACCTTTACTGCAGGAATAAGATCTTGCATGGTATACTGACCAAAAACAGTTGATGCTCAGGGTGCCAAGACATTCACTAATGAATCATCTGCAGCTGGTTCAAGATCTTAACTTTGGATTCAAGGATCTCAGCCAGTTGAAATTTCTTGGTTACATGAAGCTATCTATGGTCACTCAGATAGGGGGGAATGGATTGTTTTCATGCTGAAAAAATTCTATTAAGTCACACTCCCTTCTTTGACAAGACATGAAATGTTGAGAGAAAAGACGGAGGTCTTCTTTCAGCATCTTTTGAATAGAGCTGCTTGAATGTGCTTCTCTTTTGAAAAAGTTACCTTTATCCTTCTTAATTGGCTGGTAAAATGTACATTGAACCGCGGACTCAGGTGCTTTCATGAATGCATGACACTGACGTGTACCCTTCTCATAGTGTGTGGCTACTAACACAGCACTGTCAGGATTGGCAACATCCTTTGTGTCAAGAGGTCATTCACTTCAGCAAATCTCACCTTTTCAATCTAGTCATACTCATGTTTAAAGACTGATTTGAATAAAGTGTCTGGAGACACAGTAACAGGTGGTCTAGGATTCTTTTCAGTGAAATGAGCTAGAGAAATATTAGTGAATGACCTGGGAACCTCTGGGATTGTGTTTATCTTGCCATCTTGAATTTGCAGTGTAACTGACCTTTGTTATCTGAGCTGGAATAATGTTGGTGCTGTTGTGGAAGTCGGGTTATGATCAATGTTGTTCATGGCAGCTGTTGTGAATAACCCTTTCATTAAGATAGGAGGGCATACTACACCATCTTCAACATGCTTGGTTATCACAGCATCCTCTAGTGGTGCTGATATTTCTAGCATCCTCTCATATGAAATACGAAGTCGCTGGTCATGCCACATTTCAATCAGATGTTTATTTCTTGTCTTTGCAAAGACAGTCAAACCAACATCAAACCAACATAAATAGAATATGGTGTTTCTCGGTCTTTTGAATGCCTGTGACATGCAGCTGCTTCTGTGATCCTAACATGACAATTATACTGGGGTAACTAGCAATAGCTGTTGGGTGCACCAAATTGCAACTGTGATTTAATGTATCTCTGTGCTCAATCATGCAGATAAACTGGATAGGTGTTGTAGGAACCGATTCAAGACATCCTGTTTGTAAAACTTCCATCAAATTTGGACTTGTGACCGAGCATGGTCTTTGAAGCGATGAGATAATCCTTGCTTATACCAATGTAAAATAACATTGTATGCTGTGTTTTGCTATCGTATTTTACATTCGTATAAGCAAGTATTACCAAACTTGCTACAGAAAAAAAACCACCATAATCCCAAACATCTTGAAATAATGGGCTATCGATTGGTGAAAACCTCATGTTTCTATCTAGTTTCCAAGTTAAGCCTAAAAAAGTGTGAAGAATAGGTTGTGCCAGGTGTGGTCGTTTTTAAAAAAAAATCTATTAATCTTCAAACTGCAGACTTCTATCTTTAATAGTTTCCAAGATATGGGAATAGTTCTATGATCAATATATTTGATAAGAGCAATCTTGCCTATGGTATTTCAGGTTGATTTTCAGGTAGCTAATGTTATTTTTATATCAACTATCCCTCGATGTGTCTTTGTGCAAAATTTGGTGCTTGTATCACAAAGTGAATGATTCAGCCAAAATTTGCAGTTAGCTGCACCACTAACAGACCTGGACTGGAGTTTGATAATAAGTAAATATATCAAGAATTTTCAAACACTGAACAATTTAAATAGAGAGAACTTTCAATTGTCATTCATACCCATCATAATGACCATCACAATGATCTTCCACAAGTCACTAGCAACAGTACAACTGCCACGAAACTGGCTGGATGCAGTAATTTCACCAATCTTTAAGAAAGGACTGCGTTGCCTTGCTGAAATGATCGTCCAGTGTCATTGCTATGCATTATCTGTAAACTGTTGGAAAGCATCATCACACCACAAATCGTCAATCACATCAAAAGCAACAACCTAACTTGTAGTCAACAACATGGGTTTACTAAAGGCAGAAGCACCACTACAAACCTCCTGGAAGCTCTAAACATCTGGAGTGAAGCCATGAAGCATAACATCCCTTCAAGTTCAGAGGGAATATCATTCACATAAATGGTAAATAGGACTGGACCGAGGATGGAACCCTGAGGGACTCCACTAACGACAGGTTTGAATTCTGATAGCAAGTCCGTGCTAATGGTGAACAAGTCCAACAAAGTTCTGGAGGTGCTTACGGCACACATCCAAGTTCATGAGCAAGGAAATGTACAAATCTCTCATCTGCCCACACCTGGAATATGCATCCTGTGCATGGTCTCAGTTGAAGCATGACCACAACGCAATCGAAAAAGTGCAAAGGAGAGCAACTAAACTAGTGACTGAACTGAAGGACCTTCCCTATACTAGCAGACTGCAACAGCTTGGCATACCAACTCTTGCATACAGACACAGAAGAGCTGATGTGATAGAAACCTACCGCATCCTGACCAGTCAACATTCAATGTCATTGCCTTATCTGCCCAAACAAGCACATGCTGAACCCACACACACACACACACTTCAAATGCAACTTGAAACTGGCGTAAGAAAACAGTTCTTCACTGCAAGAGTGACAGCGGACTGGAACTGTCCAAGTGAAGCCATGGTCACTACAGAGAATGTGAACACTTTCAAGGACTAGCCTAGAGAGGGAATGGTCAAGCAGAGACAAATATTGCTACATACACCTTCTCCTAAACTATGTAACCCACACTCATCATAAAAGATGAGGAGCTGGGAAACAATTGGTAGACACCCACGTCTGTCTAATTACTGCATGGTATCTACTGACCGATATAAGATACATAATAAGCCAGTTTGAAAACCACTTCTTTCAATCTAAAAATTGAAGTCTATATTGTTTATACATTCCTTATTTCTAGGGTAAGGGTAGTTACTAGAAAGTGCTCATCTCCTTTTTAACTAATTGGGGGTGGCTGACAAAATATCTCCAGAAATTTCGGTCCTTTGGGTCTTCTTACATTAAAGACCTGAATAAATGGAAATCTGAATGTGCAGTTGAATACGACAAATGGGTGAAAACTTCCCAGTCAAGCTCTAATAATTTTTGTCTAGTCATCAAAGAAACATGCAGTCTAGCGTTATCCTGGTGGAATCTTAGGCCCTTTCTGTTAACTAATTCGGAAAGACACTTTTCATTGATTGCTGCCTTCAATTGGCCTAATTAGGAGCAGTACTTGTTCAAATCAATCGTTCGGTTCTCAGGAGAAGCTCATAGTAGAGAACACCTCTCCAATACCACCATATACACTTGTTCAGTTGTGAGTTAGCCTAAATCTACACTAAACTATAGTTTTGAGAAGGGTCATTAATATTCAAATGGTTCTTTGGACGATTGAAGTCCTGATAGCGCATAGCCCGGTCTGCTATGGCCGACCACATCTGGAGAGAGAATGGCGAGCATCTTCCTCTTTTGGAGAAAGTCCAGATTATTGACAGAGAATGATGTTGGAAGCAGAGAAAGATCAAAGAGGCAGCTCACATCAAAATGTTGACTAAATGCATTAGCCAGACAAGTGCGGATTTCAACCCAATGAAATCTAAACCCGACAAGACAAAGACACAGAAACACCCGGGCCATGCGCAATAAGGGCAACACCCCTTTAAACATAACTTCTGTTTAACCCATCACACTCGGATTTTACACCTGAAGAAGGCTGAAGAATGGATCGGCCGAAAAGTTGTGTTTACAACACAAATAACAAGGAGTTCAATCGTCCAAAGAACCATTTGAATACACTAAACTACTTGCACTATGTGCATATTAGTTACACTTTGTTTCTTAAGTCAAAGGCATGAAAGTTTTTGTATTCACTGCTTGTTCAGTTGTATATTAGCCTAAATTCTAACACTAAATTACAGCATCACTTTCTTTAGATGAAAACCAGCTTTAGGTATGGTTAGTGGTGGTTCATTTTGCTTGCCCCATATTATCTTGTATCCAGTAGAACATTTTCATTATGTTTAAGTAGCAAATTGGACCTTGAATCCACAAAAAGCAACACAACCAAGCTGGTGCAAAGGATTTTCATTACTGGATTTGGATATTTTGAGTATGTTGTCTATTTTCCACATATGATACTGATTATTCTCAAGAATCAATAGACAAAAATAATGCTAATTTCAAACAGGTTTTGTAAATCACTCAATAGAAACCGTCATGTGAGCATTGTCTTTTGACAGCATGGTTGTGATGTACTGGAATATCAATCCAGTCAGATATCCGGTGCCGGATTTCACAAAGAATTGTCACTGTCACCAAGTGAATCTGGCGCCAGATATTCGACCGGATTGATATTCCGGTACATCCCCACCCCCCCGCCCAG
>VCCN01003428.1:715513-726083 GCA_006491835.1 Architeuthis dux
GACATAATAAGGAGTAAATGTTTCAATTTTCAGCCCTGTAGCCCCATGTATATGTACATAGCCAGCCAAGCTTAAAAACTGAAGAAACCTATGTTGACAGTTTTGGCCGACAATTTCTAAAAAGATATAGATATATGTACATCTATAGACTGATACCTATAAAATATAACCTGATAAAAAAAATTAAAACAATTTAACTCAGTCAGTAGGAGAGCCGCCTGCTGATCAGTGGGTCAGGATTTCAAATCAACCGTAGGGAAATGTTAATTTTATATTATTGGTTTTGTTTGACGTGACGGGACAGACAAACAGTGGTGAGTTTACTCCTCTAAATTCGGTGAAGATAGTTTTTCTACCGTAACAACAACACCAAAGACAATTCCAGCCTCTGACTTGGAATAGAGTTTGACAACAGATACTCAGACAATCTATACATATAAAAACCAAATATGCAAAGGAGTATGTTCATTTGGTTGTATGTTTGGTTGTCTGTAGTGTCTGCTAGCTGAGATCCTACAACTCATAATGGACGGGTCCACATGAGATATATTGTACAACAAATAATAGAATTAAAGGGTGGAAAAATGTGACATGCCACTCCCATATCAACAGACAACCTGTGTCTGTCAATGCAATTCAACAATGTCCTTACGACTTCCTTTGATGTGGCCGACACAGTGAAGAACAAATTGGGAGGGAGAAAAGCAGTTTCTGGCTAAAAACTTGAAATAAAAAAAAAATAAAAAAAAAAAAGAGAAAAAGAAAATGGCCAAATGAAATAAGTTATATTTTTAATGAAATAAGTTTCTTTCTATGACTTTTTTTTCATGTCAATGATGACTTTTCTTAAGTTGAGACTTTCTAAAAACTTAAAATTAGGATACTTGAATTAATAAAAAAAAAAAAAAAAAAAAATTATTGCAGTTCCATACATAAAAAAACCATAATTTTTTTATTGGTATATCCTAGTATAGAAATAGTAGTCAAAAAATTAATAATAATAAGCTGTTGCCTTGTACCAGATTAAGATAAGCTTAGTAAATGCCTACTGAAGTGATACTGTACTACATATTGAAAAAGTCAGTCGTTACTAATCAAAACACAACGAAATTCAACTTTCAGGATGAATGTACAGCCTAAATATAATCACTTAATCTCAGTACTTTGTTCCACAATTAGAGAAATCACTTTATATTTGTTTACATATCTAGTATATCATATGACCCCCATAGCTAGCTCAGGCATCTGCCAGAAGGACACTCCTGTCAAACCTATGGGCTCTGCTCCTATTTGTGCCACTCTGATGGTCCATAGGATGCAAACCCTTGGTTTAAAGGGTGAGGTCAGCCCATGGCAAGTTGCACTTCACTGCTCAGTACTGCCAACTCAAAAAATATTTTCGTGCTAGTTTGACTGCCAAAAAGGGCTAAACTTTTTTAAATTGCCAGAAACCACCAAAAAGATGCTAAAAATGGTCAAAAATAGCCAGAAAATTTAATTTAGCACTTCTTGCAATGCCAAAACAAGAAACACGCTAAATCGGCAACACTGCTCAGACTTGAGGGTTATTCTGCACACAGGCCCCACCGTCTACTGCTGTGAAATATCCTTCACAAAAATCTTCATTCACGAAGCCAAGCCATTCATTCATATATATATATCCACAAAAATAAACAAAAAACAGATCATTGCCAAAAAGGGATACATTTACATACTTGTTCATGTAATTTGATAAGAATGAATGTACTTTATTAGCCCTTTCCTCCCTAGCAGCCATGTTTGATTATGTGCCCTTTGCACTGAAACTAATTTAACAGCCTGTTGTTGACCAAAAAAATACTATGGGCAGTAAATAAATTGCTATATCTCTTAATATTAAATGTATGCTTACTAAATTTTCAACGATTATTCCCAATGTATCACTTCCAAGTTCAGTGAAATAAAACTTTGAAAAAGGTATTATCAATTGATTGGAATTGTTATGATTTAAATTTAAGTGTTTTTTTTAGTAAATTATTTTTATCATTTATCGTTTATTTTCAATAATAAATGATTATCTATAAACTGCTTAGCGGTATCAGGCAAGCAATCAGTCCACAATACATGTTTTTTTAGTTCTTTTTTATCATTTTTTTCTATCACGCCTAGAGGCGTTATCAGGGAGGAAAGAGTTAGTGTACAAAAAAGAATCTATTAGGATGGTGTATTTTTCTCTTCTAGACAAAAATAGTCAAAACTTAACAGAACAAAGATTTATAACAGAAATTGTGTGCTCAAACTACCAGGCTGAATTTAACACTGATGGGGGTGGGAGTCGGGGTGGTGGCGCGGGTGAATAACATTTTTTGGAGGCCCTTCTATTTTTGTATTTAGCAATTATTTTCGAACATAAAAATAAAAATGAAACATTCATAAAATTATGATGTTTAATCTAATGTAAAGTCCATTATGGATCAATAACTATCTCTACATAACATAATAAAACCTAAAACTAATTGAAACACTGAAAAACATTGAAAATAATGGGGGGGGGGTGGTTAAATCTTGGGGCCCTGTGCGGCTGGACTGTTTTTAGTACGGCCCTGCTTAAACAATACTAAAGTTAATCAATATCAACTTTAAAATCTATAAGTATTCAATCTGTCCAAAAAGGGCCTTTCTTCTGTGTAAAATTCAATCATACCCTTGAAACATCTATCTCAGCATATTTATCGATGTATATCTATGTAGACAAGAAAAAGTACTTGTGAATTATTTAGCTAATGCCATTTTGTGGAAAATTATTATTTTTCTTTTTAAATAATTAAATTTTAAAAAAATTTTTTTAATGCCACCTTGGGGTTAAGTCAGGAGCGTTCACGCAGTGACCCTGTTAATCCAAAAGGAAAACAATCCTGACCGTACACAGCAGACCAACCAGTGAATCATATGAGTGTGGTGAAAGGGTGCAAAACAGTTCTATGAAACTGCCCACTCTCACATGATTTAGCTAACATTGACCTGCTAAATATCAACCAAACAATACCAGAGTGGCTGGCTGGCGTGACAAGCTATGATTATGAATGCCATCTTTATATTAAGCTGATATAAAAATCCACCAGAAGCAAAACTTAATGATCTTATTCAACAATGAAAGCTGTCTAAATCCAATCAATACCAACTATTTTGCTGGTTCATATATGCGTCTAGATGAGTTGTTCCCCCACTTTTGTCAGTAAGATTACTAGTATTCCCCCTCCTTTCCATTTATTAAGTTGCAACAAAGAATAATTTCAAATAATAACTTTATTTTATGTACAATTAGACAGCTTCATACTAAGAATTAGTTTAATATTATAATTGTACAGCTGCTGAGTATTTGTTACTCAAAGAAAGCAAGCGAAAATAATTAGGAACACATTTGAAATTTCAATTCATTACAAAAAAATAAAAATTTAGCTATCGTAACTGATATACACATCAATGTGATCTCTGTTCTTGTTTTTGTGCAACTATTTGTGGGTCTATTAGTGAGAGAATTATTATAGATAGAAGTGCAGAAAACCCTCTCTTTAGACTGGACTTTTATTTTTTAACTAATAGTCTTATTCCCCCCTTGTACAACCCAAATCCCCCCCACCCCGGGGGCAATTCCCACCTGGTTGGGAACCACTGTTCTCGATAACTATTCCCATCTCTTGTCAGAAAAGAAAAATGTTATCTATGACCAACTTTTAGACATGGAATATAATTATTAACCAAAATATTATCTTCATTTTCGACTTGGATAGTGTAATGGTTAGCATGTCTGCCTCACACGCAGAGGGTTTGATTCCTGGTATGAGTGAAGAGTGTGAAAAACTATTCATTAGGACAAATATCCCTGTGCACTCAGCAGCTAATTGAGTACACGCTAAGCTGCGTGATTAGGGTGGAGGTATCCATTTAGTGGACTTGCATCCTGCCAAGAGGGTGGACATAAAAACTTGTAAGAATAAAGTCCTGGTCTCGACCAGACTTGAAACTTGCAAGGATCACTAAGCTGGCGCGTTCAAAGGAAACCAGGACTTGTCACCGGTCGTTCATACTCCAATGGGAGTTGTCTCTTAGGAGACGGGACATTTTACTTTACTTTATTATCTTCATTATTTTTTTAAAAAAACTCTAATAACCAAGTAATTAATGTTTATCCAATTTGTAACATTATTAATCACTGCTACCCACAACACTGGTTTATTGCTGGGTTTAGGATATTCATGTGTTCTGACATTTATATATATCTATCTATCTATCTGGACTTCGCCCAGCCCTAACCGTTCATAGTAGAAACTTGAAGTTTCACTCACTCTCACACACACACACACACACACACACACACACACACACACAATGAGTAGGGAAAATGCTTTTTTGTTTTTTGAAAATTGCCCCTTTAAATAGGTTTATAGAGGGGGTTCAATATGCAATGTAAGTTTATGCTAAATTGGTCACCAGTTTGTGCCCGCTTGTTTTTTGAAAATTCAAACTTATTTTTGTGATCACAACCCAACAAAAAGAGAAAGAAGTAACTTATTCATTGATCACCCCCAATGCAGCATATATGGGTGGCGGTGATTCATAATTTCCATTGGAATGCTAGTCACTTATAAAAAGGCAATATTCAATATTCCCACAGGTGGAACCTTTTTCATAGAGATTATTAGAGTATAAAAACATCTCATCACACTTGACTGATGTTGACTGTCAGAAGTGACCTTACATTCACTGAATAATTTAAAAGTCACACGCTTAACAAAAGTGGAAATGCTTGCCCAACTAATATTGACAACTATTTTTTGTTACAACTGGGACATTGCAGAAAAAACGAATCAAGGTGAAATTAAGCAGAGAAGAGCAAGAGACAAGGAATATTGTCATCTGACAATCTTTTAAAATTAACTCTTTGAACAAGGGCAGCAGCTTCAACAGCTGTTGACACGTGCGTTTCATTTACAAACATTGATGTGTTCTGACTCCCCAGGAATCATGACACACTGACCCGACACAGCACACGTTATATTTGCTGTTTGTCTGCCCATGTGAGCTATCGTGCTCCCGGAATTGTGGGTCTATATCCATCATCTGATTCGAGGACATTGATCAAACACAGCAGACTTTATATAGCTCCTAGGTGTCAGCGTGAGGGAGTTGTACATGTGAGGGGAGTCAGCGTGAAGGAGTTGTACATGTGAGGGGAGTCAGCGTGTGGGAGTCGTACATGTTAGGGGATCAGCGTGTGGGAGTCGTACATGTGAGGGGGTCAGTGTTCAAAGGGTTAAGGACAATTGTACTTACTTTTTTTTTTTTTAAATAAAAAAAAGATAAAGTAGTAAGTGTATTGGAAACAGTTTTCATCATCATAATCAGCCTTTGAACTCCATTGATCCAGGAACAAGCAGAATACTATTATAGATAGGAAAAGCTTTTGCTAGTTCCTCAAAAATAATCTCCCTCTATGTCTGCCGGTTCTACGCAAATCGTTAAAACCTTACAAGCTCTCTTGGGCTTTTCTGACACCTTAGAACACATCTTGCAGACGGATCCACAAAATAAGTCGATATAAGGCACAGACGCTCACGAACAGTTCAGATGCCGGCTTGAGGTATTTCGTAAAAGCGAAGAGGCGTAAATTGAACTTTCGCCAAAGCATGGCGTACCTGTAATTAGCGGTCGACCGATATGGGTTTTGGCCGATTTTTTGGCATCTAAAATAATGTTATTCACTTGAACAGAGAAAAATATTTGAAAATAAAAAATGTGCATTGTCTGTTTTTAGTTATAAGCACATCAATTTTTTTATTTTCTCCCACCACCCCGTATTGTCTTCACTTCAATCTTTGCTTCCATGACAACTAGCCGACGGCTAAAGAAGCCTTCCCTTCCTTTCTTTCGTAGGAAAGAAAGAAGACTAAGAACCAACACGACTGCCTCCGCCCTCCCTCCATTGTATGGTCGTCTCTCTGGACTTTACTACCCCGCCTCCGACTCGGTCAACCCTTTCATCTAGACAAGCCGAATTCATGAAAAATTACATGCTTTTTTTTTTTTTTAAACTCCGCTCTCTTTCAACCTTTCAGTTTTAACTTTAAATTAAAAGGTACTTTTTTCTCTATTAGAATAAAAATCGGCCTCATGACGCCCAATAATCGGTCGATTATCTCAAAATGCCAAATATCGGCCAGCGAATAATCGGTCGACCTCTACCTGTAATGCTAATCAAAAGATTGGCCATAGAAATTCGGAGACAACAATTATGCCGTTATTAATAAAAAGGCAAGGTAAATTACCCCCTAAAGCAGTAAAGGAAAGTAAGTGCACATTTGGTTGCCAGATAAAAGGACAAAGCTCAAACATCCATAACAAAATGGTTTTCAAATTGCAAAATAGGGCCATTCGTACTATATCTTTTTCTGACTTTCATGCCAATTGTAACCCTTTATATGCTAGTCTCAACATCCTCAAACTTGAAAGTCAAACGGCACTGCAAAATTGTTTACTTGTACATGACTCATTAAATAAGGTATCCCCACCTTGTCTACAAGAGTATTTTAGACGAACGAATGAAATTCATTCATTAAGTACAAAAGGCTCCAAACTGGGATGACTATGTTCCATCTTGCATAACAAGATAATATGGATTAAATTCAATCACCAAAAAAATGCATTACTGTTTGGAATAATTTTACAAGAAAACTTAAGATTGATCTACTTAGCCTATCACGATTTGGACTTAAATCTAGCATAAAATCAATTTTCACTAAATCCTACATCTAAATATAAAAGCAACCATGTATCTATATCTAAATCTTCTTATGATTTTTTTTCTCTTCTAATATGTTCTTCATTGACAAACTCTGCCTTGCTCTTTTTGTAACCACTCTTTCCCCACAATGTGACTTTGAAGAAAATTCGGACAAATATTTTCTAATTGAACAAATTAAAAACTAAGGGTAATGCTCCTAGATCAGAATACTGCACGAGCATCACCTCTCCCAACAAAAAAACAACAGATAAATAAAGGGAGAAAGCATAACATTTGAACATAAAAGATTGCTATTTAAGATTTGGGTGAAGAAATTAAAGATTTGTGGTCTAGTAACTACAGCCAATTACTTAGGGTTATCTAAATTACATTAGACACGGCAAATTATAAACATGTAAAGTAATATAGTATTTTATGTTTTTTCTCATGAATCTACACATAAAGTATGTTTGGTTGGGTTGTCTGGTGTCTGCTAGCTGAGATCCTACAACTCATAATGGACTGGTCCAAATGAGATAGAAATAGAAATAGAATTAAAGGGTGGGAAAATGAGATATGCCATTTCCATATCAAAGTACACCGGGCAAAGTGAACAGGCAAACGTGTCTGTCAACGCAATGCAACAATGTCAAATTCCTTTGATGTAGCCGACACAGTGAAGAAGAATTGGGAGGGAAAAGGCAGTTTATGGCTAAAAACGCACAATAATGGCCAAATGCAAATACTCTCAGCACAAAAAAAAAAAAAAAAAAAAAAAAAATCAAAATGGACCAAAATTTAAATATGGCCAAATGCTTTTTAAAAGGGCCATATTTGGCCATCAACATTTTGTAAGGAAATAAGTTATATTTAATAAAATAAGTTTCTTTCTGTGACTTTTTCTTCATACCGCACGATGTCAGTGGTGACCTTTCTTAAGATGAGACTTTCAAAAAACTTAAAAATAGGATACTTGAATTAATAAAAAAAAAAATTCCCTAATAAAATCGCTTTTGGCTCTTTATTGCCAATCTATACATAAAAAGCTGTCACTTTTTACGGGTATATGCTAGTGTGTATATATATATATATATGAAATATAAACATTGTAAAAAAAATTCCCACTTGACAGAATATGAAGCCAGGTAAACAGTTTTTAATAAGCATGGTAAAAATGAATACCGTCACCCATGGGCGTTGGGGGTGTATTTGCATACAACAAATTAGGAGGGGGTGAAAGTTGGAACCTATCAAAGGATAATGGTGCTGTACAATTGTTTTATGAAACCCCAACTTAATATAAATGTACCCATATAAAAAGATAGTGTCAGCAGACGCCCATGCTATCACCAATTAATTTATTACTTAAGCTTTTTATGATACATTTAATCTTAGGAAAAAAACTTCGTAAATTGTATAAAGACTGATAGAATTTAGGTAGAATTGTCCGTTCTGTTGGTAATTCAATCCCGCAAAGCCGTGTGGTTACACAACTGTTGTTACCTTCTGCTACAAGAGTTTCCTTAAATGCAGACATTAAATATCCGGTGAACTTAGCACCGCTATAATAATAACCTAGAAAAGGTCTTACAAGGCGACCACATCAACAAAAACGAGCTATATTTTCCACCCAGGTCTTATCTTAAGACACTAAACAGTACAGACAATAAACAGCTCGATGTTTCTCATCGATTCATCAGGGTGAAAAGGATGAAAACGACAAACCAGGGAGCATAATACCGCTGCTAAGTTATCACACATTGCATTCCGATCCCACAACGAGAATTTGTTCTCCCTACCCTAATATAATCAGGTGCGGATCCAAATAGAACAAAAATATATTTTTTACTTATATATGAAAATCAAGGTAATGCAAGTTTTTAAGGTTAATTTATGATTAGGGATTATTTGGGTTTTATATTTATAAAATTTCTTAATCTGGATATTAAAAAGAAAATGGGGGTCAAGGCAGAAAATATCAATTGAAAAAAAAAAAAAAAAAAAAAAAAAAAAAAAACTGCAGAATAGATATCTTTTATTTTATATATAATATGAAATCAAGAAATGGATAAATTTGTATCCGACAGAATATGATAATTACAAAGACAATGATTAATTAATTAATTGGGAACCCATATCAGCCCGGCATCGGTGTTACCGATTGCTAAACGGGCGGCCTAGATCATATAAATGAATAAAGAAACAAGCGCCGTGCGGGGATCGAACTCGCGTCTACCCTGTAAGCAACCTATACGCGGTCCTGCGCGTTACCATTATTAATTATCATGTATATATATAATTTTAAAAGTGGGGGGGGATGCTTTAATAATACCGACAATGTCACCGATACACATAAAATTAGTAATTTCAACTGGAATCGTCAGAAAGTTGTAACTTTAATTGGATTTAATTTGTTTACCTTCATCTTAATTGTTTAGTTGTTTTTATTACAACTTTGACTCGGGCCGTCATTCTACGGCTAGGCGTAAACAGCGCGATCGGAAATAAAGAGTAAGCCTCCGGTGAGAATCGAACTCATACCCTTCATCTAAGAAGAATAAAACAAATAATATTCGCATTTCTATCAGGTGCCTAAGAGAAGCGTGCATTTTGCTAAATGTTAAAACCTGTTTTCTTGATAAATCTGGCAAGAAGAGACAGAAAATGGGGGGGGGGTGCTGCACGTGGAAAACCATATCTCAAAACAAAACACTTTATCAGTAACACCATTTCAATGGGGGAAAAAAACAAAAAAACAACAAGGTTGTCTATGACTGCAGAATGCGGTGCAGTGCAGCATCATATTTGTATTTGTGAACCATAAATGAATAATACTGAATATGATATATAGTATCTACCCACGGCTATACTTTACGGCAGTGAAGTTCCACAGGGCCCCAGGATTTTACCCCCCAAATATGACTTTAAAAATATTTTAAGATTTTTTTTTGGGGGGGGGGGGTAAAACAGTAAAATTTGTTGGAGGATTTCAGGATTTATTATGTTACATATCATTGAGATAGATTATTGATCCTGATCCATAAAGGACTTTACCTTAATCATAAGTCTAACTTAAAGTCATTTTATGAATATTTCGTTCTGTTTTGAGCTTGATTAAAAAATAATAAATAAAAAAATAAGGGCTCCCATCATTGTTAAATTCAGTCGCAGTCCTTTTTTTTTTTGTAACCACATTTCCGTTAGTCGTTCTGATGAAAAGACTAACGTAACGAAGCAACACTTTTTACTAAACACACGAAGGTCGCATTTAATAAAATTTATTTTTAGCAATCTTTTTGTTTCCCAATAAATCATGTTGACTGACGCAATGATACAACACAGAAACTACTGCTTAATAACAAAAACAGACACGATGACGATCCTTTTTTTTACCAGGCCTCATATCACAAATTCCTAATTTCGAAATGTTAGGGTATAAGACAGTGTAAGTTCAAAGAGGGACAATGATTAAAATGAAATGGACCACGCCCGAGGAATATTGCTTTTGCACACCCCCCCAAACTGTTAACTCCAGTTTTATGAGAATGCTCACCACGCCACACATGCAGGGCCAAATTTAACATTAATGGGGCTCAGTAGTGCATAACATTTCTTGGGGTCCCTTCTATTTAGCTATTATATTCAAACCAATCAAAACAAAAATGAAATTATTCATAAAATTATGTTTAATTTAACGTAAAGTCCTTTATGGATCAATAATCTTATGTAACATAATAGATTTTCAAACAAATTGAAACATTTTTTTTAAAAGGGAGATGTTGAAAATGGCCTAAACAGCCGTAACATGTG
>VCCN01003428.1:736458-747087 GCA_006491835.1 Architeuthis dux
CGAAGAACAATTTGAATTATTATATATATTCTATAAATAAGGCCTTTATGCAAGTATTCTTCAAATCTACAAAATACCAACTTTTTATAACTTTTAAAGCTTAAGGTAATCTTTGAAAACCAGCAATGCAGGCCCATAACATTCATTCATGTTGAAAGTGTATAGAATATAAAACTAAATTTGTCACTTGGCCCCACAAATCATCTCCTGTATCAAATGTGTGAATTTCTGCTTCAAGAAATCACTCTTCATTTAAGCAAAAGTTTAAGCATTTTAAAAAATATTTAAGAAAAACGTATCTAGAAAACATATTATGGATTATTGCTTCATTGAAGTTATCAGGTTTATTATGGCCTTTTGCTTTCTTTCTATTGGTTGAATATATCATTAGACAATACCCATAACTTTTAATAATCTACTTGTCTAATGACTAATACAGGTTCAAACAGTGATGTGTTTATTATTGAATACTTACTTTCACTGCTATATGCAACCTAGATCAAACTCCTATTTGCTCACACTACAAATGGTGGCTGGAATGCGTATCGTGTGACATTTTGAAAAGTGGAATGAACAATGGGAGAATTGTGTGAGGTCCCAGGGGAAGTACTTTGAAGGGGGGACAACTGTGTCATTATATATTGACAAAAAATGTCAGGATAGTTGATAGAGAAGAAAATGGGCAAGTGAACATTTGGGCAAACCACTCCCCCATAACTATCGGCCAGTTAGTAATAACTGTAAAAAGTTATTACATCCATTGTCAACTTTGATAGAGGGCCTACTTTTTTGTGGCTTTTGTCATGAGACTTTTTGTCATGAGACTTTTTGTCATGAGACCTTTTGTCATGAGAACTTTTGTCATAGGATCTATTGACATTAGGAATTTCCATGATATCCTGCTTTATAATGCCTAATGTTGTTTCAGAAGTCAACTTCTTAAAATATGAGAAATGATTTGACAACATTTTTTTAGTAGGCTGTCATATTTAACAACAGTCAAGTAGAAATATCTCCATTGTTTGTTTAAAAAGCTGCTAAGAACCAACAATGATCCCTATTTTCAATTGCACAGTTGTTTTCTCTTAATAGTTGATTACATCCTGTTTTCATGTTCACAGATGAAAGTCAAATGTTGTCAAATCATTTCTCATATTTTAAGAAGTCGACAACATTAGACATCATAAAGCAGGATATCTTTTAAATTCCTAATGTCAATAGATCCTATGACAAAAGTTCTCATTACAAAAGGTCTCATGACAAAAAGTCTCATGACAAAAAGTCTCATGACAAAAGCCACAAAAAAGTAGGCCCTCTATCAAAGTTGACAATGGATGTAATAACTTTTTACAGTTATTACTGACTGGGCGGTAGTTATGGGGGAGTGGTTTGCCCAAATGTTCACTTGCCCATTTTCTTCTCTATCAACTATCCTGGCATTTTTTGTCAATATATAATGACACAGTTGTCCCCCCTTCAAAGTACTTCCCCTGGGACCTCACACAATTCTCCCATTGTTCATTCCACTTTTCAAAATGTCACACGATACGCATTCCAGCCACCATTTGTAGTGTGAGCAAATACAATCCACAGTTAAAACTACTAGATCTGTTTACGCATGGTTGGTGATTGACTAGAGTTACTCCACAAACTAAAATCACTAGAGTGTGACAAAGTTATAAATCTGCAGATATAAGTGAAAACATTTAAAAGAATATGAAAGCAGAATGAGAATAATACTACATGTTATTGTTTTACTTTCTTTATTTGCTTTTATTGAAAATGAGTGCCCGATGAGAATTATGCCTGAGTTTTGCAATGATCAGGTAAGAAAGAGTGTGTTTATGTGTTCTGTTTTCAGTGATTTATTTCATATTTCTAAGTTGTAAAATTTGAGGGTTGACTCATAATATGAGTCTCATATAAACTTCTGTTAAAGTGATGGTGTAAGTTTTGTTGGACCTCGTCTATATTTGTGTTTTTGCGTCAGTTTTGGTATATTTTTGTTTCTGTATGAGTGTAGTGATTTTATGCGTGTATTTTTATGTATACACTTAAACATGCTTATTTATTTACACAGCAGCACAATGGGCCAAGTCCTGAAGAAGGGAGTTCTTCTGTGAATTTTATTCGTCTGATAAGTTTCTTAAAGTGAAAGTTTCAGCAGAAAAACTTGCTACATTTTATAGTATGAGCCAAAGTAATGAAACATAACTTGACCTCATTTGTTAACCTTCTGTAGACCTACCTCAAAAATTGTTTATAAAAGATATTTGTAAAGAGAGATTAGGGTTTATTTACCTCTGCCAATGAAGTTGGAAGAGATATATGAGTGGCAGTGCATGATAAGTGCCCAATGCACATTATTTTCAGAGCTACAATCGGAGCCATCAAGTGAAAGATTTATACCCAGGGCTAAACTGTTTTAGTGCCCTCACCCAACAATTATAAAACCAAAAACTGCGCAATTTTAATTATTTATTCATTTCCAAAGATCATAGAATGACTGTAGGTATGTGCATGAAAGATTTTATGCGGAAAACAGCTAAATTTTAAAATTTTACCAAAAATCACTTAATTATTCGATTTTAATCAAATGTTTGGTATTTATGTAAAAAATGAATGAATTGTTTTAAAGGAATTTCCATTCCAAATTTTGGAAAATTTTTTATTTCATGTGATTATACTATAATTATATACCCCCCTTTAATTCAGTATGATTTAGTATACTTATAATTTTCCGAAGTTGATAATCTTTACACATATTAAAGATAAGTTCATAGAAAAATAAATTCTGTTTACTTTTTTTAAATAGAGTTTAAGGAGTTCCGTTAGAAAGACTTACTTAGGAATAAAAAAAAAATGAAAAAGTAAAATATTGCTCTTTTTGGCAAATTTTCAATGCAGTGGTTGACACCCTGTATGTTATAAGAATTTGCCATCTTTTTGGCAAATTTTCAATGCAGTGGTTGAGACCCTGTATGTTATAAGAATTTACCATCTTTTTGGCAAATTTTCAATGCAGTGGTTGACACCCTGTATGTTATAAGAATTTGCCATCTTTTTTTACTACAGGAAAAGATATTCTAGAAACTTTCAATTAAAAAAAAATTTAAAAGTAACTGATTCAGTACAGCACTCTGCTGAATCCATGCCACACAAATTCAATGTACGGCATACACATGGTGAGAAAATAGCGAGAGTAATATCCTTTGTGCTCGTTTGTACTTAGCTGCCATATTGGCACCATTGATCCCTGCAATCTTCCAAGAGAATGCCATTTATATTCAACGTTTCCTTTATCAGGTTTGCAATGTCATAACCTGTTTTCTTACAACAGTCTTCAAAAGATAAAAATCTTTCTAGAATCTTAAACTCACAATCTATATGTTGAAGGTAACATATGATAAATATTCTCTGTTCGACATGTGCAGAATCAGGTGTTGCATCACACTATTATTGAATAGTATTTTGCCTTTGATCTTTCAGTGAGTATATGTTTCAAAATGAGATTGGAGCAAAGAGAAATTAATTCATTTTGTGCTTCAGCTGACAAATAATGTACTTGCAACCTTTCTCCCTTTTCCTGGCTTTCTTTGACCTTCCTGACATGAGCTTCAAGTATGGGATCCTAATGAGACAAAAGTTCAACCAACCCAAGGAAGTTACCATTGTGAACATCGCCAATCAGATGAGAGGTACCACGGAATGCTAACCCCCGTTCACCAAAAAAATAAAATAATGTCAATTAGACAGTATAAAATATTAATCCAGTTAGCCTCCTCTACTACAAGTTGTTCATGCAGAAAATGTTCCATGCATCCGTTTGAATGAATTCTTTGTTCGAGCTCACTCCATGATACATAATTCAATTTATGCTGGTTACTACATTCATGCTCAGGAATTCTGTCATATAATTTTCTCTATTTTTCTGTGGTAGCCCATCCATTCTCTATTGTTAAAGCTGATGCATTAACTCTGCATTTTCCAAAGAGTTGTTGGTACTGTAACTAGCAGAATGCAACCAAACATGGCTACAATTGGAATGAAGGTTTAAAGGTATTATTTGATCTTCTGTTTCCAGTTGAAGTCTTGGTGGTTTAATTGGTAAAGCAGGCCAGGCTAATCAGTGCTTCCGCTGGCTATGGGGATGCAGGTTCTAATCCTGCCTAAAGCTTATTGTTTATTTTTCGATCAGTGCTATTTACTCACTGCCGGAGGGTAATCAGCCTGAGCAAAAGTTCCAATAGAAAGCAACTAATAAAATTAAGATTAAGGTAAAAAGTAGTCATAAAAATTTTAAATAATAATGATTTATAATACTTCATCTAATAATAATTAAAAAAATGGAAAAAATATGGCTTGTTTCTTGACACTCCATACTAGCAAATCTCTCTCAAACATTTCCCCATTGTGATTTCTGTATTTAAAGATAACAACAGGAAAAGATTGCTGCTCACTATCGCTTGGAAATGTTTTGAGCAAGGGAATATATTCTTGTGAGATTCAAGGACTTTTATAGCTTTATTAGGTGTAATCTTTTCTATCCTTTCAATAATGGTGAATTTTGCATCATTGCTAAAGTTGTGGTTAGGTAGGCGAAAGTGTTGTTCTACTGGGACTAAATTGACAAGATTAGTAGATTTAATTCTATGTCTGTAATTGTTGAGTCATATATTAAACGACCATTCAGATTTACCTATGTATTATAGTGTGCCTGTTTGCATTCAAGAAGATAAATAACATTGCTACTTGTGCAGTTAGAATTATGGTAGATATTAAAGTTTTATTGGTGCTGGGGCTACTGAAGGAGTTAGTGTGTATGAGGTGGTTACAGTGGTTTTTGCTGTTGCATAATTGGCAGAATTTGACAGTTTTAGTATTATTTTTTCCGTATTTTTAGTATTAGCTGTTCTCCTTTAGCGGATATCTCTATGTTTCATCCCCTACACTTTTGCATACCCCTAGCCTGCTTCTCTCTCCCCACCCTCTTCACAATCTTTGTGTTTTTAAAGTGTGACAGAAAGACGGACAGAAAAGTATGACAGACGGATGGACATTATAATGTAGATTTATCTAAAAATGCACTTTTTTCCCGTTGCAGACAGATTCTCGTTGTACATCTCGTTATTACAGTAAGTAGAATTATTTTTAAGATTTAAAAATTTCAAACATTAGCCTTAAATCTAAATCTTTTTGTTAATTTTCATGCATGTAGGTGCTTTGTCATGGAGTAATGGTTAGCAACCAAATCTCACAGATCATTATTACTGCAATGAGTTTGATTCTCACTAGGTACCTGTAGTGTCTCCCAGCTTATGGGAATCTCACTGAAAAGGAAGATGAAGCAAAGGAACAAGGACGAAGACAATGTGATGTTTAACTGATCACGCTCGGAGAAGAAGTGGCTAGCATCTTTTCTCTGTGTTTATCTTTATTTTGTCGTTAGCACGGCGCATGGCTGGAAACTCACTTCCATCACTAATGGCTGTGGCAAGGGAGGTAACTCAAGGTATTTAACTCCCTTGCGTCATCTTAACCGACATAACAGTCCCCAACATCTGTGGCCTTGTGCCTGACTAAGCCAATAGTAAATATCTACCAAGCAGACTGGTACAGTACAGTAATGTATTAGTTTATTTGTGTTGCACAATGTTGTCTAAGTGACTTAATGCTACAGAAAACTCAAATAAACAGCTACTAAAAAATCAGTTTGTTCTGCTACAATGACTACTGTATTTCTCCATGTATAATCTGCTACCATAGATAATCCGCTACAATAGATAATCTGCAAACCCTGATTGAGCTTCAATTTCAAATCAAAAATGCATTATTCCATGTATACAATTACATGCACAAATATGAAATCAAAGGATTGATAATTTTATATCCGGCAGAATATGATAACTATAATGACATTCATTAGTTGAGAACCTGTATTTGCCCAGCACTGGTGTGAGTGACTGCTAAACAAGCAGCCTAAGTTGTAAATATGTCAACAGTATGAAATCAAATGATGGATAATTTTATATCAGACAGAATATAACTATAATGACATTCATTAGTTGAGAACCTATATTTGCCTGGCGCCGGTATCAGTGACTGCTAAATGAGCGGCCTCTGTCGGATATAAAATTATCCATCATTTGATTTCTTACTGTCGACATCAAGAGCCATACTATATTCGTGCTTAAAATGCGAATGTGAAAGTAGAGAAGCCAACACGTGTAGGATTAAATGTCTCCTGCCTATCATGAGAGCTTTGTTAGCTCATTCAGTAGAGCAGTACCTGCATATATGGTAGCTTCCAAAGTGGACGCGGGTTCGATCCCCGCATAGAGTTCGTTTTTTATTCACATTTATGATTTAGGCCGCTCGTTTAGCAGTCGCTCACACCGCACCAGGCAAATTTAGGTGCGCAACTAATATATGTCATTATAATTATCATATATGGTGGAAAAGAAAGAATGAGAAAAGCGTGTTACATCTCAAACATGTTTATTATCATGAAGATGCATTTCGTCACTGCGAGCGACATCTTCAGAAGAAAATTGAACATAGCAGAGTACTGCGGTCATCCATGTGGTGTGCAGTGAATGAGACTAGATGTGTTTTGGGTATTTTGTTAATGGGGGAGTGACTTTTTTTGAAGGGGTCAATGTGTGGGTTTTGGAGTGGGTGGTGCTGGGGTGTTAGATGGTGGCTGCTTTGATGGGGGCAGTGTCTGGCTGGTGGATTTAACTAAGTGTGTAGATAAAAAATGTGTCTACTCTGGTGTGATTTATAGCTGTTGTGCATATGTTGGTGAGTGGGTGTTTGTGTATCACTAAGAGGAGTGTGTATGTGTGTGTGCGCGTGTAGCAGGGTAGGATGTGCTTATATATGTATGTGGGTGGGTGTCTATGTGTGTGGATAGCAGTGTGTGTGTGTGTGTGTGTGTATATGTGTGTGTGGTGTGACCTGTATTCTATCCGATACATTGTGTGTGTATGTGATTGTCTATGACTGTGATTTTATGTTGTGTGAGTATGATTTTGATTAATGGTGTTGCCAGTTGGAAGTAACCAGGTCTTTGGTGTATGGTTTTGCATACGGCTATGAGTGCGCCCTATCATATATACAAATGTGTATAACAATTATGTTTCCGTGGATATTTAGCTCAAAATATTTCACAAAAATGCAGATGGTGAAATATAATAATTCTGTCTTCCTGCAGATAAACAAACAATTGTCGTTGAAAGGTAACCCTCCGTCTTTAACGTGCATTGTTGTTGACAATGGGGATCAACAGCAAGCCCTCAAAATCAAACTGTTTATGTTGTCCTGTTGTGGGCCAGGAGAAATCGGAAGCTAAGGGCAGAGAAAAACTGAACAATGATCTGATTTCTCTCTTCTTTTATGAACAAGAAGCAAACCGATCTTATCTTATTTTATCTATTAAGTGACTGAGATAAAATCATACGAGTGGCTATCAGAAAGTTCCCGGACTAGGCACCCCCCCAATTTTTGAATTTTCAAAAAATCAATATGCTAAAACATGCTCCACATTCCCATTAGTAACCCGAGAAACGTTGGTGGCCATAGCTCTAGCCGTCCTTGAGTTATGCAATGACAGACAGAAGCACAGAAAAGACATTTGTTGAATTATAGTAATCTTGAACTGACACTCAACCAGCCTTGAAATGCGCATGCCATTCAAAAACCTGTGTTCGACCTAAAGAATGTTCGCCAAAAGCCTGATGAAGCATTTTGGGGCTTTCAATAGCAGATTTGCTGAGCTTTACACAAAATTTGATACATCTCACACAACATCACAAAATCTCATGTAATACAAGAACACAAGTAGACAGCACGAAGCCTGTGGGCAGATTGACTAGGCTGGGTAACAATGAGTGTCAGCTGCGCGCACATTTCTGTTGAACAGTACAATCACAACACATAGAATCCGGGAACATTCTGATACCACCTTGTATATTCATCATCATTATCATTACTGGTCCACTGCTGGACGAAGGCCTTTTACAGCTTGTTCCATGTCGACCGTAACTGTGCTAATATCTGCCATGTCTTACTGGTAAACCTTTCTATCTCATCTCTCCATCTTATGTCTGGTTGTCTTCTACTGCGTTTGCTATCCCTTGGGTACCAATCGACTAACCTTTTACATCATCTGTTATCCATTGTTCTTGCAATGTGTCCTGCCCATTTCCATTTTTGTTGCTTAAACACTTCTATGATATATTTTACCTTGGTCTGCTCTCCGATCCATGTTGATCTTTTTCTATCTCTTAGAGTTATTCCTAACATTGCTCTTACCATCGATCTTTGTGCGACAAACTCAGAGTATATATTAGCTAAAGATAGTTCCTTGCCAGGGCACAATGGTTAGAAAATAGTCTTGCAGACTATTAGTGAATTCAATCTTCGTAGTTGTTGATCAATCAGGGGGTGATCAATTACAAAATTGGGAAAAAGGGGTAATCAATGAATAAGTTACTTCTCTCACCTTTTGTATATTCATCATCATTATCACTAAAAAAGTCTGAATTTTCAAAAAACAAGCATGAATGTTGCTGGACACAAACTAAAGGACCAATTTAGAATAAATTTACATTTCAAATTCGACCCCCACCAAAAACCTATTTAGGTGCAATTTTCAAAAAACAAAAAAATAGTTTTTTTCAAGACATAATAAGGAGTAAATGTTAAATTTTCAGCCCTCTAGCTCCATTGGTGCAGCCTGTACGTACTACACATACATACATAGATAGCCAGCCCAACGTAAAAACTGAAGAAACCTACGTTGATGTTGACTGTTTTAGTTGATGGTTTCCAATTTATAGTGAGAATATCAATTATGTTATAGCTAACATAATATAGCTAAGTTTTATTCATCATGACTTAAAAAAATAATGACCAGAGCTTGAAGAATTTTCAAGCATCAGTCAAGGAAACTTTGACTTGCATAAATAAGTAACTGTTTTTGCCTTAACTCTTTCCTCCCTAGCAGCCATGTTTAATTACTTCCCTGACTACCCACTCTAACAAAATGCCTGTGTGCCCTGAAACTAATCAGCCTGTTGCTGAACAAAAAAATACAATGGGCAGTAAATAAATTTCTATATCTCTTAATATTAAATACACGCTTACTAAATTGTCAGTGATTATTCCCAATGTATCAATTCTAAGTCCGGTGAAATAAAACCTTGAAAAAGGTATTATTATCGATTGATCGGAATTGTTATGATTTAAATTTGTGTATGATTTAAATTTAAAAGTGTTTTTGTTTAGTAAATCTTTTTTTATGATTTTAAAAATTTTTTCGTTGTTTATTGTCAATAATAATAAATTATTATCTATAAACTGCTTAGCGGTATCAGGTAATTGTGTAGCTTGTCCCGGAATGTCCGTAAAATAATCAATATTTATGTTCTGCAAGCAATCAGTCCACGGAACATGTTTTTTAGTTCTTTTTTTTATCATTTTATCCTATCACGCCTAGAGGCGTTATCAGGGAGGAAAGAGTTAAAGAAATACAGGTTACCCTGCTCTCCCCAAGTTCCTATAAAAACCTTTTGTAAACAAAAATGGTATAAAGCGAAGAAGCAATTATCATAAATTTATATGAAAAATATTTTTTGACCATTCCCAGACCAAAGAAATAACATACCAAATCATATCAAATAACACTTAAAACCTAAAATAACATTAACTCTTAAAACCATGAACCGCTTGAAACTGCCCCATAACAGTGAAACTCTTCAATGAAAAGAATTTAAAAAATTGTATTCTTTTGTGGTTTGAAACATCTAGTTATAAGATTAATTCTTTCAGCCAAGTTGAATTATTCTACTTTTGTGTTCTCGCATTTTATGTACCATTGTTAATTTAGAAGAATTTTCATTTGCTTTGCTGAATATTTGTGCAAATATTTTATTCATCACCTCAGAAATCTTTTCTTTCCTGATAGATGGTTTTAGTGGACTATCCTTTGCAGAAAAATATCCTTCAAAACCACGGGATATCAGACTTGACATAACATACACGGAAGACCATTTCCAAATTCTAAATCTAACCTGGAAGCCTCCAAATGATAGTAAGTATAAAGTGTAACAAAGTCAATATACCGTTTTTCAAAAGTAAATTAATGTAATACAAGCCTGGTTAGTCATTCAAAAGAAACCGTCACATGACCAACATCTTTTGGCAGCAGGCCGTGTTGGGTGTGATCAATTAAAAAATTGGAAAAAGGGGGGATCAATTAATAAGTTACTTCTCTTTTTCTTTTGTTGGGCACTAAAAAAAGTCTGAATTTTCCAATTTAACATAAAAAACATTATAAGTTGAACTCCCCAGTAAAAACCTATTTAGGGGGAGAATTTTCAAGAAACCCAAAAAAACGTTTATTCTAAACATAATAGGGGGTAAATGTTTTAATTTTCAGCCCTCTAGCTACAGTGGTGCAGCCTGTACACGCCATACATACATAGCCAGACCCACTTAAAAACTGAAAAACCTATTTATAGTCCTTAATAGATCCTTAGCAGTGCCGGATTAATCTTAAGATTTTGTGGGCCTCTGGACTACAAGTACTGTAGGGCCCCAGTAATATTTTTAAAAGGGAAAAAA
>VCCN01003428.1:753022-767858 GCA_006491835.1 Architeuthis dux
ACCCATTTTTAAAGGCAAAAATGACTATCTAGACGGGTTTTAAAATTAAATATTCCATGGACGATTTGTCCGGTTACCAATAAATTCATATATGACTTTTAAATGTTCAATATAAATCTTTTTAAAATTTTACGTTGCTGTTCCATAACAGTCCCTGGCACACAATGAGGCATGTTTAATTACATATTTTATTTTTTGTCGCTTTCTAGGTAAAGATCTACATCCGTTAACCAAGTCCAAAAAAAAAATAGCAACAATTTTTTTTCGCCAGTAATTTTTTGTGCTTTTAATCCGTTAGACCCTAACAATCTTCCTGGGATTTGTTTATTTTTCAGAAAAAATGTTTTTTAAGGTTTTACGAGGGGGGTTCTATTTACAATGTAACTGTATGCTAAACTAGACTGTTACTTTTAGTCTGTTGTATGGAAGTGAGGCTTCGAAGCATTTTGTTACATCCTTTGTGAAGGTTGTAATCTAGGCTTCTTTGATATTTTAATAACAAGAAAATTGTCATTTAAATATCAAAGAGGCCTCACAAGGAAAGTAACCGAATACTTCGAAGCCTCACTTCCATACTACAGAATGAAAGTAACAGTCCCGTTTACCATACAGTTACATTGTAAAAAGAACCCCCCTCGTAAAACCTTAAAAAACATTTTTTGAAAAGCTAACAACTTCAATAGGAAGATTGTTAGGGTCTAACATATTAAAAGCACAAAAAATTACTGGCAAAATAAAATTGTTTCTATTTTTTTCGACTTGGTTAACGGATGTAGATCTTTACCCTTTTCTATTATCGAAGAAGCGTTATTTTCCTTTTTAATGTTGTCTGTCTGAATAATATTTTGTGATTTGCAGTTATGTCAGTGCATCAACTTCGCTATGAGCATTCAAATTATTCAAAGTTATGGTACATTTACTTTGGTATGAGTATCTTCGTGCTGACAATCATAATTTTTGCAGTATTTCGTCTTAAAGGTGAGTACAGTTGTTTTCTTGGTTTGTTTTACTAACGACTTATTTATTATTATCTACTAATAAAATATGCATTGCTTTGCTAATGATATAGGGTTGGAAATCTAAAGCATGGTAGTATCTGAAAATACTCATGGAAGTTGCCGGAAGCAACCATATATGGCACTTAACCAAATCTGACATTCACTGTCACTCAAAAGTGAGTTCAATTCCACCTCATTTTACTTTCTTGCCTTTCTTCTTTTTACTTTAGCAAATATCTTTATATTTCATCCCTTACTGTTTTGCATACTCTTATCCTAGTTCTCCCTCCCTTTTCCACTCTCTTCACAGTCTTTGTGTTGTGATTCCATTCTTAGAATCTGTTGTGTACCCTGTTATGTCGCACTGACAGATAATTACCTAGAATTATCTCCCTTGCCTTTCTCTAGGCCATGACGGAAGTGAGTTTCAGTCATGCACGCACAAACGGAAATAAAGAAGCACACATGTATGGACTAAGAACCTGATCATTATTACCACGGGTGTGCTGCTGTAAACATTGTTTTGTCTTCGTGTTCCTTTCCTTCCAGTAACACCCACTTTTGGTAGCAAACTACAAATAGTAGTCACTCACAAGCTGAGCACTTTACATACCCCCACCCCTTTCAATGTAAAATATTTATTTATAAAGTGTGATAGACAGACACACTGCTTATTACAATATAGAAAATAGATTATTATGAATAGCTTATTTAGTGTAATGAATTAAAAGTTATTATATACTGATTTACTTGGACTAGTGTCCTCATCTTAGTTGTTATAATCAGAACGTTTTGGCTGTTGTACTCTCCAGCCTTCTTCAGGTAGATTGTTCCCATTCCGCTGCTCATGTATTAGTTAATGTCCTTGCGATGTTGCTTGTCTGCCTCTTCCACTGAACCACAGTATATATGACTTTATTGCACTATCTGACCCATGGATTGAACTCATGACCGGCAGGCAAGTTACAGAACACATGGGCTAGTCGATAAAAGCATTGGTTAAGTGTTTCTAGTAATCTGCCTGGCAGTTGTGGGTTGGGAAGGACCCAAGTGAAATTTGACTCACATTTCTGCTGACATTGAGGCCAACCTGGTTTTGCTCACTTTGGCTGACTGTTGATTGTCTGAAAGGCCAAATATCGAATTTCACCAACCGACTGACCAATGAAGCCAAATGTCCTCTTTTATATGCACTCATTGGCAAAAACACTTAATCACATGTATGCTAAAATTCACTTGACCTGCACATACCTTGCTTTCATTGGACTATGTTTAACCTTGATGTGTTACATCGAATGGCCAAATGTCGAATCTCCCCAACCGATTGACCAATGTGGCCAAAATGTCTTCTTTTATATGCACTCATCATCAAAAACACTTAATCACACATATCCTAAGATTCACATGACCTGATCCTACCTTGCTTTCATTGGACTACGTTTAACTCTTAACATCCTGTTGAAAAAAAAGTCCAAAGCCCAGTCCTGTAATGATTGAGCAGAAAATGGCTAAAAATGGGTTTGTTCATTCAAATGTTTATAGTGCCTTTACTTGTGGGCAGATTGTTGTGAAAATTGGTAGTATTGCAGGAAAGACTTGTGCGACCTTGTGTGTTTTAAGGTTTTCGGCCATGTTTGTTTACGTGTGGCCTCATGCTCTTTAGGACTTTAAAAGTTAACATTAACCTGTTACATCAACATATACGACCATGAACTTTTTAGGTCAAGTCACACTGTAGAATATATTACATTAAATCTGCAGTCTTTCCTGATAACCAATACAGTATCTGTTTACTAATTATTACTAATATGTTGATTTTATATTTTTCAGATTTGTTATGCAGAAATACATCAACCATTTTTGAGGATGCACTCGAACGTATAAACAAGGAACAGAGTTACTCTGATGCTGAGTTCTCTGAAGAGGAAGATGGTGAGGTATAAAGTGGTTAGAGCATTGGAATGGGAACACATATGTTTGTTATACTCAAGAACTTCTGGTGTTAATTGAAATCAGTAAGAAAGATTAGGTTGTCTTAAACCCTATCTGATCCAAGTAGTAAATAATACAGGCCTCCACCATTATAACACGGTTTGTTATAGAGCAGTTCACGTCATAACATGGGTGGATGGTGGACCCCAAAATATTAATCTAGCACCATACCTGGATCTACTATAAGATCGCCCAGGGCGGTAAAACAGAAAAACAGTCATTTTAAAATAAGATTTTGAATATTGAAACTTTGTTCTTTTTCCTCTCAATATTAGAAACTATCAACCAAAACTGTCAACATAGGTTTCTTCAGTTTTCAAGTGAGTCAGGCTGGCCCCTTTTTAAAAATCTATTAGGTTATTTATTAGAAACCATCAACCAAAATTGTCAACATAGGTTTCTTCAGAGGGTGCAAACAGGGCATTTGCCTCACCCTGGATCTGACCTTCTTACCTAGGTTGAGGGGTGTTGAAAGTTGAAACCTTATAGTCAATATAGGATAATGGTGCTGTACAATTGTTTTATGTAAACCCAACTTGATGTACCCATATAAAAAGATGGTATTATTTTTAGCTGGTAACAAGGTTGCTGCTAAGATATATTCCGAATACCTGGATCTACTGTAAGATCGCCCAGGGTGGTAAAACAGACAGTCAAATTTGGGTGGAAAAAATGGACCAAATAATAGCCCAGGGCCATTGTTCAAAGGCCATCACAACTGCTAAATTGAGCATAATAAAATAATAAAATGTGTTTTATTGTAAATACTCAATCAACAACAACAATAAATCCTTTTTTTCCATAAATCACGGTACAAACACATATGCTTTTACATAATATCCTTTTTTTTCTTCATAAATCTTATACACAATATATATTGTAAATACTAACTCTTATTGTAAATAAATACCACCTTTATACTAGATGCTTTTTCCTCCATAACTTCTAAACATTAACATACCCCCATCGTTAACCTGTGTTTTTTGAGAATAGTGAACTATGAAAAAAGTGACCAAGAAACGTGTGGTAAGATGAAATTCGGTGAGATGAACTTCAGTGAAATGAACCAGACCCAGGAAAAAACTACATTAATTTGAATTGAATTGAACAGTTTTGTTTAAACGGTAAAAGAGAGCTAAATAAGTGTTTCCCTACCACAGAATAGAAATCTAGTGGTTATGGGAATAATAGGCTACAGAGGGCTTACTATTACACACAGATTAAAGATGAAATAATCTTAACAATGAAGAGAAACTCATTAATGTGAGAGGTGACAACACTGTAAATTGAAAAAATTAAAAATTATTTACTTTTGGTCATCCTAAACAAAGCCTTTCACCCACTTCTCACATCAAAGGGTTAATAAAAAGGGAGTTATTTATGCCACAAAACTTAAGACCAGTAAAAACATGTTAAAATTGTAAAAGTTAAAACACTAAAACATGACATGTTTAAAATGAAGACTAAAAAAGCAATAAGAGAGTTAAAATGACTTATAAGAGTTAGAAACACTAAAAATGAAGAGCAATAAGAGACTTAAAAAAGATTAACATTGGGTAAGGCACTTGTTCACTCTGGATTTGAAAAGATTGAGATTGTACTCGTCGGGAAAACATTCAGAAAGACTAAGATACATATTTGACTTACGCTGCACACCAACTCTTTACTTCATTAAAATATGAATACATATTTTACTGTTTGATCCACCACCCTCCTTCCACATAGCAGTAAACTTTGAAGTAGTATTAAAGAAGTGTACTGTAAGTTGATGTACTGTAAAAATGAAATGAATTAAACAGAAACATTTCAGTAGTCAATGAACAAATCATTTACGTCAGCCTACATAGTATGTATAGCATACATACATAGTATGTATACTTATCACCCCTTTTCCCTTTCATCTGTTGCTGAAAAGGTTGAGATCTCACAAAATCTAGTGATAAAACCACTAGATTGACAGACATAATACACCTGTACTGGACACATTCAAGGCTCAAAATATGTTTGCGTATTTGGAAAAATTTATGCAGCTCACCTGAGAGATTGTTGTGGCACACTATTGGGCCATGGCACACAGTTTGAGAACCACTGGATTAAACAGACCCTGTTTTTGAAGTGGATTAATTTGTACGTGTTACAAACAGTTTTGTTCTTTACTTTTCATTGTATAAATTTTATATTCTACAGTATCACCCATAAATAAGTACACCCCTACCACTTTTTAATAGAAAGTTGTCTTCTAAACCAAACATAGCAGGATTTTATTATTTCTAGTGGAACATTACACAATCAAAACAGATATTATCAGGTATTATTTATGACCAAACTCTCCAGCATTGCTCCATACAATGCTGTAAAGTTAGGTCACAAATAATATGTAACGGATACCTATCCTATATATGTTTTTTTGTATTCACACACCCTGGTCATCAAGTGAAACCACTTGACATATATATTTTCCTTCAGAGAACCAAAGTTAATTGCTCCAAGTACAACTCTTAGATAACAGAGTTTCTGAACACGGAAATATAGCACTTGACTCTAAATACAATACCCATTGTAGACCAAAAGTCTAGGAAAAGCTTGTATCTTGTCACCTTCCATCTTACCTTTGAACCATCGACAAGAAGCACTCCAACGGGTGACATTTCGACCAGCCTCACGTCCTCCACTCACCTCTACCTATAAGACGACAAACTTATTTCATTCTTTGTTCAGTCCAGATTTGTTGCTTAACAAATCTATGGCTGTTCCACATTTACTTCAGAGACATGGCTCTTACCTTCTACTACGTACGTACACATATTCCTACACACACATACACACACACACACCCTCTCTCTCTTTAACATCTTCAACAACAAATTACTTTTAAGTAGTAAACTGATCTTTTCAAGCTTTCTCCTTTTCTTTAATAAATACACCCTTGTTATATTACAGTGTATTTGCATTTATTATTTACATTTCATATTATCATGTGCACCTTGCATTATATATGCATTTCATTCCTTTTACTACTGCAGGAACAGGTAGAGAAAGAAAGATACCTTGATTCTTCTCCAGCGCATATTGCTAACATTACCCTTTCTCCCTCTCTAGTATCATCAGCAGTCTAGCTTACTTACGGCAGCCTGACCACTACTACTAGTGCTAGTATTACTACTGCTACTAAGAGCTTATGCTACAGTTATTGTTTATTGAATAAACTAACATTCATAGAGTCAGAAAATTTTAATATATATAATGAGTACTTCACTTTAATATAACTTCTAACCTTGCTCATTATATATACCTGATAATATCTGTTTTTATTGTGTAATGTTCCACTAGAAATAAAATTCTTCTTGGTTTAGAAGAAAATTAACTTTCTATAACATAGTGGTAGGGGTGTACTTATTTATGTGCGATACTGTATATTTTAAGTGGATTAATAAAAGCTCAAACTGACCCTGCTTTGTTTGTTTGTTTTGTTTAATGGCACATCAACCCTTGGTAGGTCATTTAGTGCTGAATTCAGTAGGGGGAGGAGGGGAGATCCCATGTCCCCGTGACTAGAGACTTGAGAGGGGAGAATCTCAAATCCCTGTCATGGAGACAAATGCCACGAGGACCAGGATAAGCTGGTCAGTGGTCAAAAGCTTCTCAGGACGAATCCCGAGCATGCTAATGGTGATCTCCTCCCGACCAGCTGGCCAAGATATCCTGTGCAACTTCTCTGAGGTATCTGGAGATACCCGAGCATGCCACAAGGATCTCAGAAGGGCTGTGGTTCTCTGAACTTCGAGGCCATGAGTGGTTTTGAAGAACAGATACTACACTTTGATCTTAGTCAAAAGGCTGATTTATTTATTCATTCGCCTCCCCACGTCTTTTTTATGAACGTGCAGGCTGAAGGGGGTAGAGAAAGGGGGAGATTCTGAAAGCTTCTCAGGACGAATCCGAGTGTGCTAATGGTGATCCCCTCCCAACAAGCTAGCTAAGATATTCTGCGCAACTTCTTGAAGATACCCGAGCATGCCACAGGACCCCCGAAGGGCCGTGTTTCTCCGAACTTCAAGGCCATGGCGGTTTCGAAGCACAGATACTACACTTTGATCTTAGTGTGTTTATCAGCCGCAGGCAAGATATCCAGCGCAACTTCTCCCAGGACGATACCCGAGCATGCCACAAGGATCACCGAAGGGCCGTGGTTCTCTGAACTTCGAGGCCATGGCGGTTTCGAAGAACAGATACTACACTTTGATCTTAGCCAAAAGGCAGAGACTGACCCTGCTTTAGAAGTGTATTAATTTGTATTTGTTAACATTTTTTGACTAGACTTTCTTTCATCTTATTTCTGTTGCTTTTCAAATCAAAACTGTCAGGTCATTATTCTACGGCATCAAGCAAGCAGCATGAATTGGAAATAAAGGATAAACTTCGAGCAAGATTTGAATTTGCATCCCGAATCCTTGGGCGCCTGTCTTACCGTGACACCACCTTACCAATTACCAATCCATGATGCTTACTTAAATGGTCATAAAATAATCACCTGAGAGTTATGATAAAAAGCAACAAAAGTTAAGATGAAAGACTAGTAAAAAATTTATAACAAGCCTGAAAGTCAGACCATAGATGTGTTATATCACGATACAAAATGTTAAATAAATAAGCACCACGATACGAGATATTTTAATAAGCTAAGACATTTTTTTAACATAACGAATGCAACCGTATGTCAGTTTTATTTTGAGAATTGATAAAAAAATAAAAACATTTTTAATATGTCTTTAAAAACTTACGTTCGATGTCGATCACTGCTAGAGAAGCTTAGCGCATCTAAAAATCCTTATTGTCTGAAAAGCAGTGGAAAGGCATGTACTTAAAATTTCTGTTTTATTACACAATGATTCTTTCAGACTTGCATTCTCATCTTGATTATTATCATCATAGCATTTCAGCCACTGTACCCTCAGGCCTTCCTAGGGGTATTATACTGTAGCGGAGTTGTCCCCCGTGATTAAGGGTTGGTTCCCTGATCCCCCACACGGCCTCGTAACAACGGCAAATGAGTGGCCAGCAATTAATCACGTGACAGGCGCAAGATTTGAATCAGCCTCCTTTTTCTCCAATCTTCGAAACGAACGGACGTGTTTTTCATGGTTCTGTTCCAACCTGATTTCTGTCCGTCCGACACACGTGGGACGGGCAGACGACCCCAGAACAAAGTAAGCAAATACCCGTTACACACATTTTTGCTATATCTTAATACACAAAACAAATCTTTTACATACATTTTTAATACGCTGAACTATTTCACACGCCAAACGAATAGATCCAAACAAAGGATTCTTACATATTTACACACACACAATGTACCTTTAAATATGCACGCACAAACTAGATTTCCACCCGTAAATAAATAAAAATGTTTGTCTCTTTCAAAATTGCCTTTTGTCTGTCTCTTGTTAATTCCTTTTCAGCCATTGATCGCTAAGAAAATGGAGTCAAATTCAACCCACTTTTTATCACCAGTATTATGGAGAAACCTCAAGCATTCATGCCGGCGTTCCACAAAATAATTACCCTCCACAAGAAGGCCCAATTCTCATACAATAGATTCGGTTTCTTCTTCACAACAAATTCTGGGCGCCGGCAACAAACACTTATAATAATACTTCACCGTTCTCCGCTGATTGACCCGGGGTTGAACTCACAACTTCCAGGAGACCAATGCTTTTTTTTCTATCTTTATACCGTAGGACACCGAGGCAACATGATTTTTAAATTTAAAAGCTCTCATGTGATGCTTAGTTTTATACAAGGTTTTCTAATTGGGTTTTTGGAGCCCTGGATTGATTGATTGATTGTTTTTTTTAACGGCACATCAACCCTTGCTGGGTCATTTAGTGCCGAATTCAGTAGGGTTGTGAGTATCCCATGTCCCCGTGACTAGAGACTTGAGAGGGGAGAATCCCAAATCCCTGAGACAGAGGCCACGCGGACTGGGATAAAGGTGAGGGAAGGGGTGGAGATCCCAAAAGCTTCTCAGGACGAATCCTGAGCATGCTAATGGTGATCGCCTCCTGACCAGCTGGCCAAGATATTCTGGGCATCTTCTCCCAGGACGATACCCGAGCATGCCACAAGGATCCCCGAAGGGCTGTGTTTCTCTGAACTTCGAGGCCATGGCGGTTTTGAAGAACAGATACGCCACTTTGATCCTAGCCACAGCCAAGATATCCTGCGCAACTTCTCCCAGGACGATACACTAGCATGCCACAAGGACCGCCGAAGGGTCGTGGTTCTCTGAATTTCGAGGTCATATCGGTTTCGAAGAACAGATACTACACTTTGATCTTAGCCAAAAGCTGGAGCCCTGGCAGTTAATGGGGTAATACCAAGTAAATAAAAAACCTTGAAGACAATCTTTAGTAGCAAAATTATTATGCAAGTCAATCGCTGAGCTTGTCTGCCATTTTTGAGAAGCAGACATTGACAAGTTTTAAGTTTTATATAATTTTATCATAAATCAAAAAAGTGATAATGAATAAAGAAAAACTTACTTTACGACAAAGGAGGTTAGGATTAGAGTGTCTGATTTTTTTTCTTCTTAATAGTTTCATGATTTAAGATGTGAACGCTCAATAAAAATGACAGGCCAGCTTGGTGATTGACATGCACAATCAGTAACTTCTATGGCCTATTTTTGACAAATAATCATTTTTCTCATTTAGAGCTCATAAAACAGTTCCTGACACTCAATGAGGTCTCTTTATGCAGGATTTCTTTTTTCCAGGTTGTATTTCTCACGTGCGATTATTGTCTCATTTTACTGATTTAATAAAGAACCAAAACACATTTTAAAATTTGCATTTAGCATTTATTTTATAGCATTATCAAACAAAGAAAAAAATACATCAATATATTTTGTACAAAGGCTTTTAAAAAACACGTGCAAAATTTTCAAATGAATACTGCTTTCAAATACTTATACAAAAGATAACCTTGCAATTTCCTGACTGAAATGGACTTTGGAATGATTCTTGGCCTTTAGTAAGCAATTAATTTTGTCTGATGCACTTTTAAGAAGATAAACAGCTGTGTTTTCCCTAATTGTCTATTATACCATCTAACGCATTCTTTTGGTAGGGAATGTTGTTTCCCCCGATTGCTTACGAGTAAAAAGTATAGAAAATGGCTATTATTCCCTTCAAACTTTGCTTTTGTGGCCAGGATATTGATATTCATATGTAATTGTTTTTCTTACGTTATGTAATTAAAAATGTGTAAATTTGCCCGTTGTCCAATTGGAAATAAGTAGATTTCAAATTATCACTGTCCTGGTTGCAAAAGCAAAGTTTGACAGGAATAATTGATATTTTCAATACTTTTTAGACAAACAGAAAATAACACTTATTACCCAGGAACAAAAAAAAAAAATAAAATAAAATAAAATAAAATTTCAGTGTTATCTGATTAGTTCAGCGGGAAATGATAAATCTCAACGGGCGTGAAGGCAGATGAGGATGGACAGACTAAGAACCCAATGCCTTATGTGTATCTTTGGGAGAAGAGAAGGCTAAGTAGTAAACCCTATACAAATCTGGAGTGGCGCCCCAAAGGTGGTTGGATGGCATATCAAGCCATTTTCTTGCAGCTCCTGCAGCCAAATGTACTGCTGCACATTCCTTTGGGAAATGTCAGCGAGGCCAAGCTGGGAGATCTTGATATCTGGACAGTCCAGGATCTCCATACCAATTGCCCCAGAAAGGTCACTTAACTGGGCACATCCATTGTCTAATTAGACAGAGCCATCATCCAAGTAGAAATGTTTGCTTTCATTTATTAAATGACATACAGATTTGCTTGTATTTTAACAATGCAGCATGAACTCCACGTTTTGCCTCTGACCATCAGTAAAAACTAGAATGATATTTTTAATTCAATGTAGAGTATTCAAATGGTTCTTCAGACGATTGAACTCCTTGTTATTTGTGTTGTAAACACGATGTTTCGGCCGATCCATTCTTCGGCCTTCTTCAGGGTAAAATCCGAGTGCGATGGGCTAAGCAGAAATTATGTTTAAAGGGGGATGGCCCTTATAGTGCATGGCCTGGGTGTTTCTTGTCGGGTTTAGATTTGTTGAGAAGTGGAAGCCACATCGGGTTGAAATCCGCACTTGTCTGGCTAATGCATTTAGTTGACATTTTGAGCTCACATTAATTTACAACACAAATAACAAGAAGGAGTTCAATCGTCCGAAGAACCATTTGAATATTAATGACCCTTCTCAAAACTATAGAAAACAATGTAGAGTAGTTTTAACTTCAATTTCAGAATCTTTAAATTGCTAACTGTAGAAAGAAATTCTAATAAAAATGCTTTGTGAAATCTGCAGGTAAAATTTAATGAGAAATGTCCGGTTTCTGATCTAATTGTATAGACAAAATTCCATATAACAGTGGTTCCCAAACTTTTCCCCTCTCTCATATCTCTAACCTGGCACACACTTTGGGAAATACTGCCATACAATATAGAAGTACATTTTGACAGTAGTTCTTCTAGTATAAACTTGCTTAAAGAGACGGATGCACATTTTTTTATTTTATAGCTTTTACAATCATTTGGTGGTACTTTTTTACGTTCGGTTATTTACCAGTTCATACAACAGGATCCATTTTATTTTTTGGTCTTTGTTTATTTTAAAAGATACAATACCACCAGATAATCGAAAAATCTGTGTAATAAATTAGGTACATTTGTCTTTTCAATAAATCTTAATCAATGAAGAGCTACCGCCAATATATACTTTTCTATGTTTCTATGTATAAAACTGGACCATTTTTCAGAAAAATTCACTTGTAGACTTTTAGAGGAATATCACCAGAATAGGCTAATTTGTTTTTCCAGTTGAACATTAAAATCTTTAAACTGAGGTTGGAAAGTACCACAATGAAATATTTGTTCTGTTTTCTTCACTAAGATTTGAGGTTAGTGAGCAGAAGAGAGGGTTTTAAATGTTACATGTTCTCTTCTTTATTGAAATAATACATCTTTATCAGTTATGTTAAAAGATTAAACAAAATTGCTTTATAAACATTACTGATGATCTTGAAAGCTATATTTAAGCTAAGCAAATTTAGGTTATATTCAAAGTATACTTAAATAATATATGTACCAGCATTTAATTTTGCCATTTTCTAATATTTAGAGCCAAGCGAGAAGAGATCAACAAGAAAGCTGATTATTGTTTTTTGACCACTATTCACCATCAGATTAATTTTTATAGTTTTTTTTATCACAACTTAACTCAGGCCATCAAAAATTAAATAATAAAATAATTGCTTTACTGATACCAGTAACAGGAGCCAAAACAAACATGGCACAGAGATAGTGGGATGTAGGGTGGATTTAAAGATTGAATTTAGATGTCAAGAGCCAGTGAAGCTCTCGTAGCTAAGTTGGTATGGCAGCATGTGCGTTACACCTGGAAAAAGAATCAGTGATTATTATCCTTTAACAAACATTTACTACTAACTCAAGAGAAGTATTTCATCTGAAAATTCCAAATGCAAGGCATATACAAACCACCAAATAAAAACCGGGTACTTACAACGCTTCAAGTACTCTATATCATCTGATTGTTAGGTAACAAAATAAAAGATTTTAACTGTCAACGCTATGGTCTGTCCGGAAAGTATCCAGCCATTTTGAATATCAAGCAGCACAGATTGAAAATAAAGAACCAAGAAATATCAGAGGAAAAACAAAACCATTACCAGTAATGTAATCCTATAAAAAGACAAAATTCAGTAGCTAAAAAAAAATAGAAATTACAAATAAGAGAATTGATAATCGTAAATTGTATGAATTTCTTCAGATGAAAGACTCATCAAAAAGTGATTTTTTAGTCAATGTTATAAATTTATACAATTCATATGGATAACTTGATTGTTCACACAAGCCTTTAATAGTGAATCTGACCTTTTAGGTCATTCATCTGGAGTACTTGTTACAGAGCATTGGTTTCATGTGCTAGTGATACAAGTCATTGCCAGGGAGTTTGTTTCTCATTGGCTGCTTCATGAATGTGGCCTTGTGCATGGTTTTGTGTTAGGTTTAGCTTAGTCCAATTCAGAAGTTCCCAACCTGGTGTCCACAAAAAGGTATTACTGGGGGGTTCGTGAGCTTGTTGAATGGGCAGACCTTTCAAAAGCCTGGGGTCTGTGGGGAAATTCATTTAAATAAAAGGGGTCCTTGGTAATGAAAAGGTTGGGAACTACTGGTCTAATTTTAAAAAAAACAAAAAAAAAAAACAAACAAACAAATTATGAGATCATATCTGAATTTTGTCTAATGGTTTTATGATCGAAATCATAATAGAATCATTTATAACATTTGTACCATCTTGGCAAGTGCATAGACTAGATACAAAGCTTAGTCAAAATCAATTCTCTCTCAGAAGTTACTGTAGATATTTTACTAGCAAGAAGACCAATTAGGATAAAGGCAGCTTTGGTAGTAACAATATGATGTGTTTATGTTTTGCAATTATGATGCAGTCTAAAGACTGATCTAAATCTATCTACAAACAATTGATCCCTTGTTTATATGAAAGAATGATATAATTCAAAACAATCCTGTACTCAGCATTAGGTTACCATCGAGGGATTTTGTACACAGATCAAATTGCTTTCTTCTAAAATCACTTTTATTTTGTTAGTTTAATAAGTTGTGTCTTCATTTCTCACACACAATATTAAGTATAAAAATGTTTCTTTTTTTAGACTGATAAAATGATCTGTCCACACTGAAAAGTATCAAATTTGCCCTAAAATTTGGAAACGATTTTGTCAACATTCTTAAATGTTTAGCCAGCAAAAACAAAACAAAAATAAAATGTCTATTGTTGGTCAGGTTTTGACTCACTCATGACATCTATTTACAAAATGAGCCACAAACCAATGACAAATTTTGCATTATTTTTAGGTCCATAATGTTTAAATCAGAAACAGTTTTTTCTAGATTCCTCACCTGTCCAGACAACCATCTGATTGGAAAAAGCCTATGAATTAAGTTGTAATATAATTATCTTTCACACAAGATCAAATCTGTCTTTGAATTATCAAAAGTTTGTAATCTGTCTTAAATTCTTAATAGGTAATTCAAATAATTCAAGAGGGGTGACTTCCCTTGCACTTTTTGATAAATTTTAAAATTCTTTAATTCAATTCACAAAAGTTCAATTTTTAAAAATCCTATTCATTGAAGAGTTCCAAAGCAGTTACAAGCAGTCCATGAATCGAAGAGTTAAAATATTCATTATTTGTAAAATAAGTCTAATTATATATAATAATAGTCCTATTCTATCAGTAATGCTTGCCTTAATTCTTGAACATTGATAATTCCTAAAATTATTGTCAATCTCCAATGCAAGACTGGAATTGACTTTCCTATGTAACAAGAACAATCCTCACCAAAAATAGGGGAGTAAACGGACATATAAAAATCAGCATTTCACTACCATGATTTGAACCCATGATCAAGTGATTTCTAGCCTGGTGTGTTACCACCTGCGCTAAACTGGCAAGTCTTGTATACCTCCAAAATTTATAGTAGAATTATGCAAGGAAGTAGGAGCAGTTTCATAGTAACACTATAATGCTTTTCCATAGTAATATCACTAGAAATGCATTACATTATACATATAATAGCCCTATTCTGTTAGTAATGCTTGCATTAATTGCGGATCACTGACAATCACTTTCGATTTTCAATGCACAACATAGATTGTGTGCCAAACCTTGCTGAAACAAATTTTAGGTACAATTTTTTTACAGAATTTAGTGTTTAATCATCAAAGT
>VCCN01003439.1:12197-27438 GCA_006491835.1 Architeuthis dux
TTTTTAAAAAGTTGTCAACCGAAAATCGACCATTGTAAAATAATATAATATATTTTGGATCGTATACGCAATCTGGTCACAAAATAGCTGTCTAATACACATTTTTCTAGTAAAATAAGCAATAATGCGTATTCCAGAGCGGATTTAATCAAAATATACGGGCAGATAACGAACGACTGTAATTGAAAAAAACCCAAAAAAGCGTTAATTGCTTCTGGAGGGCGAGGGTATCGGCGCCATCCTGTAGGCTGGGATTATTATACTGCCCTTTTATTTTTTATATTTTATATTTCTTCTTTTCTCATGAGTTTAAACATGTTTTCAAAAAGTAGGCTTATTCTCTCCAAGAGTATATCTCCTTAGTAGGATGTGAATGCAATTATATGAATTTCTACAATTGACACAGTAACATATTGTTCCCTGTGTAGCTGTTACAGAGTCTGTTTTGATGAAGATTTCTACTGCATAACTTGTTGCTGTACCGACCAACGATCAAAGCTGACTAAACTCCAAGCAGAGTACTGTTAGATCATCAAGACGACACCAGTGGACTCAACCTCTAACGAAAGAAACATTCTAAAAAGTGTCAGGTGTTTCTGCTCCTCCCTATATTTAAAAACTGGATGCTGCTAAAGTTACAGCAATATAATGTAAGAAATATGATAAAATTCCAATTTTCAAAACAATTAGCTTTATTGAAGGTACACAAGAAACCAACGGTGGTTATTATAAATGAAACTGCAGAGTACAAAAAGAAATGAACGGGCTGCAAGAATACTTTGTATGAATTGTGAGAGTAAATAAACTTATGAGAATTCGACCATCCATAATATTACAGTTCGTATCCATTTGAAAGAATTAGTCACTCATTCGGCGGTTCTAAAAACTGCATTGGAACTTCATGAGGCATTGGAACTTCATGAGGAAAGAAGTTAATAGAGCCGCGCGGACCAGGGAAATTCCTAAAACATGTTAAAGTTTACCAATTTCTTTTAGGGTGTTTTTTCCCCTTGCCTTGTCAGGTTTGGTTTCCTTGCCCCGTCCCTGTTGAATAGCGGTAGCCATATCGGGTTGAACACCACACTTGTCTGACTAAGACATTCAGTCGACATGTTGATATGTGCTGTCTCTTTGATTTTTCTCTGTTTCCAACAGCGTTCTCTGTCAATAACCCGGACTTCCTCCCAGAGAGGAAAATGATCGTCTTTCTGCCTCCAAAGATGCAGCACATATCAACATGTCAACTGAATGTATTAGTCAGACAAGTGTGGAGTTCAACCCGATGTGGATTGCGCTACTCAACAGGGACACGGTATGGAAATCCAGACCTGACAAGGCAAAGATAAAAGAAACAAAAAAACACACCCGAATCCTACGTATAAGCGTTGCCCCCCATTGGAGTAAAAACAACTTCTATTTACCCCCATCACATTCGGATATTGCACCTGAAGAAGGCCGAAGAGCGGATCGGCCGAAATGTCGTATTAACAACACAAACAACAAGAAGGAGTTCAATCGTCCGAAGAACTATTTGAATGTTAATGACCCTTCCCAAAACTATAGAAAATATCTTTACCAACTTTTGTTCGAACAATCTAATATCTACTTCCCATCACAACGTTTCGGCCGACTCATTCTACTGCCTCCGTCAGGTGTAATATGTGATATCCGCAAGGAAAGACGTTAATTAATTACAGATGGGAAGAAGTGAATAGATTGTCCGAACAAAAGTTGGTATGTTAATGACTCTTCTCAAAGTTATAGACAAAGGTTGGTATGTTAATGACTCTTCTCAAATTTATAGACAAAACTTGGTATGTTAATGACTCTTCTCAAAGTTATAGACAAACGTTGGTATGTTTATGACTCTTCTCAAAGTCATAGACAACAGTTGGTATGTTATGACTCTTCTCAAAGATATAGACAAAAGATGGTATGTTAATGACTCTTCTCAAAGTTATAGACAAAAGTTGGTATGTTAATGACTCTAATCAAAGTCATAGATAACAGTTGGTATGTTAATGACTCTTCTCAAAGTTATAGACAAAAGATGGTATGTTAATGACTCTTCTCAAATGTATAGACAAAACTTGGTATGTTAATTACTCTTCTCAAATTTATAGACAAAAGTTGGTATGTTATGACTCTTCTCGAGTTATCGACAAGTTAAGTTTTACTTAACATTTCCAGTATGATTAATTCTTATCAAACTATACGAAAATTTTCTAAAACGAATGTAGCCATAAAATGTAAAGCTTTTGTACTGGTTTAAAATGATGTATATCCCTGTTTTGAACTCACGGGATTATCTAATCATTCTCAACCGTTGTCGCACAAGGCTTGTCGATCTACTTAGTTTAAAGTTTACTACAGACATTATGTAAATAGTTGTCTTAGATAGAGGCCTGGCAACAAGACTGTGAACGAACTACATACAATAATTTCAAGCCCTGACTCGTAGCAGTGTGTCAGCGCTTAGAGTAATTTGTCAAGATGTTATCTCTCTGAAGAGTTAACTCCGGTCGTTGTCGTGCGGGTTTACGAATCTACATGGCAACGTTTTCGTTTTATGGATATCATGCTTGCGAATTGCACTCTGCTTCCTCGAAGTTAGTTTGCTAGAGACATTAAACCAGGAATACACGATAAGCCACAAAAGATCGGCTATGGTACAATCCTGAAGTCTTAGGGTGGCATTTTGCAGAATATTGTAATTCCAGTTTCGGAGGTATTTTACTAACAGCCACAGAAACAAGAAAACTGGCAACAGAATCTCTTAGCATAGCAAGACAGAACAATAGCAGCAGGACTAGTTACGTCAAAGCAAAAAATAGAGAAAACACAGAGAAATAGTGTTGTGGAATTAATGCTGTTTACCGGATCTGGTATTTTGTACTCAAGGAACTGTTTTGTTTAAGCGCCGCCCGTGGACTCGTTTTGAGATCTAGCGATGCTCACAATAAAGCCATAAGGTCATTATGTTCTACGGCGAATGTACGTTTTCAGTTTAATAAAACCTCAGATCGAGGTAAGCGTTTACTTTCAATTACAGCTCGTCTTTATGCGTTTGCTTACTATTACAAATAGCAAATGTCACATTTGTGGAGAAAGAGGGCGGTTGCAAACCATATCATAAGGTGATGTCGCAAAACCGAACCAAAAATAATGGAAACGAATGCGCGGGGAATTGTGCAAACAATTTGGATTTGCCCTTGTAAAAAGTGGTATGAGCAAAAACCAGAGCCTATCATAGAAAATGAAAACAGTAAAATACTGTGGATTTTGAGATTCAAACCGGACACCCCATCCAGGCAAGAGGACCACATCTGATTGTTGTGGGAAAAGGAAAAAGATCTGTTAAATCGTAGACGTGGATGTGCCAGCAGATCACAGAATGAAGACGAAAGAAAACGAACAAATAGAAAAATGATCAGGACCTCACTCGGGAACTTAGAAAGCTGTGGAACATTTAGTTTAGGGTTGTGCCTTTGATAACTGAAAACCGTGCTAAAACTCTAGATTAGAGAAATTGTAAGTCTGAGGAAAATGCTGGAGATTTGAAGAGAGTTGCTGTCAGTAGGTAGTCCAAACTGTCAGTTTTGGGGGGCGAAAATGTCGTAGTAACGCTAATTTTCCCCTGTTTCTCAAATGTTCATTCTCCATAATGTTGACTAAATACAACACTGTTATGCATGCCAGAATAAAGAATGTCCAATTCTGAATCTGTTGGTGTTTTATTTGTCACCGTTTGACTTAAATGGAATTTTACAGCGAATTTTCAATTTAATGTGTTTACAGTGCCCAAATAACGCAGTGACGGTTTTTTACTGTGTCTATAAATAACTGATTGCTGACGCCTCCTTTTTCTATGTATGTCTTTGGAACCAATATCACCTAGTAGAAAAATAAATGTTCTTCAGTTTCGTCTAAAATTTAAGCAAGTACACAATGTCTACATATTAAAAAAATGACGGCTTTTCAGTTTTATAGGGTGTTGAAAAGGCCATTTTTTGTAAGTGTTCAATTTGCTGCGAGTCCGCAAATGAATAAATAATTATAATTAGTGAACTAATAGTAGAGAGACAAATGAGGTATCAAAATGTTCAGAATAACAAGACCTATACGGGGAAACAAGCCCCAGATGTATAAGATCTTCCAGTAAAAACTCATTGGAGTACCTACTGTCACTCAGTCTCAAGTGACCCCACCCTCCAGATATCTGGTGTGAAAGTGCAAATGCGTGGGAAAAAAAACCCAAAAAAACAAAACAACAACAACAACAACAGCAGCAGCAGCAACAACAACAACAACAGCAACAACAACATCAACAGCAACAGCAACAACAACATCAACAGCAACAACAACATCAACAGCAACAGCAACAACAACCACCACCACAACAGAAAAACTCTCTCAATTCAATATCCCCCCCTCTAGGCCTTTACCCAACTTATCTGACCCTATGTGAAACTCTTTCTGCCCTTTTCTTTTTTTTACACTAACTCTGTATTTGTTAAGATCTTTAGATTTGTCTTCCCCGTTCTCCTTTATAGTGTTTCGATTATATTCGCGTGTCTGTGCCCAGTGGATAGAAGGCAAACGAATGATATTAACAAAAAACAAAAAATGCTCGATAACTTCCTAAGAACACCTTCATTTGCCTTAGGTCTCAGGTGAAAGACTTGGCATATGATTGTAACCGCACTTCAAGGAGGAGCAACAAAAAAAAGAAGATGGATAAGTATCTCTAGACCTTGCCAGGGAGCTGAAGAAGTTGTGGAACATGAGGATAACGGTAGTGCCAATAGTGGCCGGAGGCCTGGTGACGATCCCCAAGAACTTAGCAAAAAGGCTGGACGAACTAGGCATCCGGGGATGGGGGGAACTGGGACTATCCAGACAACAGCACTACTGAAGTCGGCCAGAATACTGAGGAGAGTCCTGGAGTAATGAGGAGACTTGCTGTCACTTGACCTCCAGTGAAAACCACCAGCCGCTGCTGGTGTGAAAACTCAACGATACTAATGTTGTAACGATTATGATGATGCTGTTTTAGGTTTGTATGATACAGGGTGTCCCAAGATTAACTCCCGATTTGTCCCAAAATTAACGTCAGTTTTATCTAAGGGAAGCAACTCAGCATGCCAGTACGTCTAAAATTACCAGTAAAATTGAACACTCTTGATAAGTAATCGGACGAGTTGCTTCCCTTAGAACCGGCATTAATTTCGGGACAAATCGGGAGTTACTATTGGGACACTCTATAGTTATTCAGGTGATCGGAATTGTGTGTGAAAAGGGAAACACGCCGCAATAATCAACTTAAAACTGTTCAATTCCTTGTGGAAATATGCCTATTGGATTGTTCCCAAGTAAATATTAGTGTTTGTTTCTCTTCCGGGAATAGGTTTGGACAACGTTGTACGAAGTCTCTCACATTGACACTCATCCTATTCACTATCAAAGACACCGAGCGAATGTGAAAGCGTTGTACACAGCTTGTGTATTCAGAATATTGACACACCAAATTTTATTCACTCAAACTCGTTGAGGTCCAGTGAACTGAATCAAATACGAAAAAATAGTGTTTCGGGTCGATAAGTGTGAAAGCAAATGATATTTAATTATGATTTTTTTTTGCTGTTATAATTTGTGTTTTTTTTTTTAGCTCATTTTGTTAACCTTCTGCCCAGTGCACAGTCTTCTCAGTCTAATTCTATTCGCAAATCCGGTCTGTGAACTTTTGTTGTGGCACTTATAATGACAATTGTAAAAAGTGCTACTGTTAGAGTAGTGGTACAATCATGGGCGTCCGAGTTTGAAAGTTGGAAGCTTATAGCAGTGGCGTAAGAAGTTTTCAAGATTGGTCCGGCTGAAAAAGGTTTAATTGTTTTTATTAGACATTAAATTAATAAGTATTACGATTTAAGGGTATGTGTAAGTAATTAATCAACTCTAAATTTTATTCAAACGTTTACATTTTTCGCTGTAATATTTTCACAATTTTAGACCCTATCTCTGTGTGACGAAAAAAGAATTACGATATCTCGAAGTAAACGTCCTCACGTATATGCATGCTGTAAACGCCGCCATAAAATGCATGCGCGCGGTGAGCGGTTCTTATCAGAACGGCAGTGGGTGAGGTGCCTGTATGTTATGCCAGCTTAATTTGAATACGCGAAAAGTCGCCACCTACTTAAGAGCGCAAGAGAGAGGCAAGGACAGAACGTGACGGATCGTGATTCGTAACGGATTCGTGAACGTGGATGCGAGTGAATTCTTCGCAGGGAGATTGTCGGAACGTAACGGTGCTAGATGGTGTGTCGCTCTTTTTCATACTCGGCGGTGTACTTCTAGTAACAATCCACCGGATTGTTTGTTCCTGGCTGGTTTCAGCGCATTTGGTTTTGCACTATTTCCGTGAACTTCTGCACACGAGCTGTGCCGTGTGTCCTGACTCCTTTAGTGCGTTTGGTTTGGCACTATCTCCGTGAACTCCTTCACACGAGCTGTGTCCTGTGTTTTGACTTTGTTTTCGGGCACGTCAAGTGACCTTAAGAAAACTCTATACTTTGTGATGTAAAAAGGTATCTTTAAAACGGGAGGACCGCAGGGCACATAGTCCCTTTATGTTGTATAGTGGGGTGAATGTCCTGGACTTCATTATAAAGGAAACTCGAATACTTGCTTGTAAAAATATCTGGACATATTTTTATTACACAACATACATCTTTGTCGGCCGGAGAGTGAAGAGTGGGAGAGAGAGATAAGGAGAACCGCCAGTCTGTCCCCAAGAGGGACAGCGGTCTCGTCCGCTGATGTCTGTCTCTTCTTTGAGTGTCGAGATTTCTGTCCGCGCCCGCTCTCTGTTCGGGTCTGCTTTATAGTTTCTCTAACGCCTACGCGGTGTCAATCACCGGTCCCCATTTCCTGTTTTGGAAACTGACGCAATATACCTATTTCCTGAGGTGACTGGGGTCACTTACATTTCCGCACAGGTGTCTGACCCCAGGATAACCTTTAGATATCATAACATTTAAAACGGTGTCTATCACGCGACACCTCTTCGGGGGGAACTTCTCCCAGCACGACACCGAATCACTATACACAAACGACGTTCTTTTGATCGCAATCAAAACTGAAATTGCCCCACTCCTCATAATTGGCCACTTATATCACACACTTATATCACACTCTGAAATGATTTCTCCGTATGCGAAGTAGCTGCCGCAGCAAAACATGAGCGGGGGGCCCGAGTGTTCCAACAGCACATCCACAGGAGGTCTCTTCGGCTGTGGCTGGACAGAGGTCCTTAGTTCAATCTCGTGCTCGGCACAGTTGTTAAACGTTGCATCTAAGTCATTATCTAGCAAAGCCAAAGTCTGTTGTCATAAACGAAACCTAATTAACACATTTTATCACTACTACTATTGAAATGTTCACAGTATTTCCCTTCGCGGCACAGTAATCTGCTGAAAAGCATTGAAAGTAATAATCACGGATAGAACAATCATATTAATTATATTTAATATGAAATTATTGTCGACGAAAAAAGTGCCATTCTGGATTTATCCGTAACTTGAGGCTAGCCGAGTTTTTCTTAACTTGTACTAACGAGTATTGTTGAGCTGGCATTGAATACCGAATTACTAATCTTTTAGTCAGCATTCCCCAGCCTCCTACTAATTTAGCATGCATAACTTCAGTTAAGCTCCCCCTCTCTCTCTCTCTCTCTCTCTCTCTCTCTCGAACACACAGACACACACTTTCTTTGAACGAGCCAGAAGATTCCTTAAATGAGAACTGCCGGTCTGTGAGTACTCCATTTCCTCCTATCACAAGGTACGGGTATAGTTCGAACGGACAAATCAAGAAATATTGATTTTCTTTTAAGACTAAAACGTGAGCAACGAACATAGAAACAATCTGGTCTAGTGGCATTGTTTAATAAAACGTTCTTTCTCGGAACATTTCATCCACTGCTTGCCAGAACGGATTTTGTAAATAACCAGACAACCTTTACTTTCATACATATCTACCATTCACTCGACCTCTCTGCGTGAATAAAAAAGCAGAGTTCTGGCGTTTGACAAACAGAAAGACAAGGCTGGCCGCTGCAGGGTCAAACTCTACTTCTATTCAGACTGAAGACGATTATTGCAACTTTTGTATTGTGTATATATTAAATATGATAAATTTTATTTAATGTCTAACACTTATCATGTTATCTCAGTTAGTAAGACACCAGCCTGGCATTCACTAGTCTGTGAGTTCAAATCACGGTAGGTGAACGGTGATTTTTAAATATAGGTTTACACCCCAATTTTTGGCGAGGTTCGTTGTTCTTGTTCTTGTTCTTGTTCTTGTTACGGTAGGAAAGTAGAGTCAACTCATGATTTTGTCTTGGAGTGTCACAAAAGATTTCAGGAATTTGTTAAATATGTATAAATAAGAGTAGAACTAACGGCAAACACTAGGTAGTGAGTTAAAATCACGGTAGGGGAATGGGGATTTTACATATCGGTTTACACACCAAACTTTGGTGAGGTTTGTTGTATTTGTTCCCGTTGTTCTTTTTACGGTAGGAAACTAAAGTCAACTTGGAGTTTGACAAAACTCTAAGGAATTTGTTAAATATTTATAAATAAGAGTAGAACTAACGACAGACATTATCGATATTTACAAACAAAGTAATTCCGTTTTCGGGAGCTAAACTGGACAGTTTTACGCAATCAAAATCAAGTAACACTGGGATCAGCAACAAAAACAATAATAGGATTACTATTAATAATACTAGTTGACCCCTTGCCGTCAAAAATGACGACAATAATTAAGTAGTTTTACAATTGCATTGTACTTATAAAATATCAAAAAGATTATGTTATTATATTATTTTCTTGTTGTTCAACATTTCCTGAATATTAAACTAATCTAAAGGTAACATTAAGTTTAACGTAACATAAAATTCTATTTCTACGAAGTTACGTCACTAGACTCTACTGATGATGCAGGCGTGACAGACGACAAATGAACATTTCTAATTATTATCGAAAGCTTTGAACTTATTTTTGTGGTTGAGAGAAAAAATGTGTTTCCATTGTATCTAGTATCTAGATATTTTCTAGATAAATGGCATGAAAATCTAGATAATTCTAGATATAGTCGTATTTTCAAAATGCACCCCCATCTGTTCTTTGAACTCAGTAAGTAAGGGTCTGAGAGACACCAAAATGCACAAAAGGGTAGCTCTAAGGTCAATCATGAGATTGGTCAAAATCCCATTGATGGCCATATAATAGTTCCAAAATGTATTTTTAAAAAGGCCAATGTCTCAAACGTGTGACGAAAATCAATGGAAACACATTTTTCTCCCCATTGTTATTTTCTTACGCCAACCCTCTGACGTCGTCCATAGAAATTGTTTTTTTTCTAACGCCAACCGTCTGATGGCATCCATCGAGATTCTTCTTTTCTTACGCCAACCCGCCGATGGCGTCTATAGAGATTATTTTATTACGCCAACCACCCGATAGTGTTTATCTATATTGTTATTTTCTTACGACAACTCTCCGAGAGCGTCTATCTAGATCAGTGGTTCTCACAGCTTTTGACTTTGGGTCGCACTAGGGATCAAGTCAAAAACCACGGCCGCACTTCACATGGAAAGTAAAGAAAACTACGTTTTAAAAGTTCAAATATGAAAAGATATATTTTTTTAAATACTCCATACCGTATTTCTTCATGTATAAAACGAACAATCTTTTACCAAAATCTGAGCCAAAATAGTAAGAGGTTGGATCGTGCTATACTCGAATTTACGCAAAAATATGTTTATACGTTACTAAGATTAAGCCCATTTGATGAGAGGTGACAACTCGTTACTCTACCTCTACTAAGAAATATATGTGACGTATGCAGCTAACCAACTGTAAAGATGAAATGAATTAGACTAAAACATTTCAGGAGTCAGTGGATGAATTCTTTTTAATTTAAGCTTATCTCCTCAGGGCTCAATCACAGGTGCGGATGGAGCGGGGCTAAGGGTTGAAATGAATAACCATAATTATTTAGTACCACAATAGTACCTTCCTATGAAACACTGCAACATAAGTATCCAAAACATAACTAAAGTAAATTAAATTAATTAAATTAAAAAGTAACTAAATTTAAAAACAATGGCTTGAAATTGAATGCACTAGATGTGCAAAGGTGAGTTTCTTTTTCCATTTTGTTCTAATGTTATTGAAATACCATTGTTACAGTACACTACATTGGATTAAATAAATAATTAGTTTTAATGTTTAATCAGTTGCAATCAACTCTATTCCCTATCTGCGTTTATGTTTGTCCATGTTGTTCATCCGTAGTGGCTTTCTTCAATCGTAAATGTTTTGTGCTCCCATATCCAAAGATTGGCGATTTTTAAAGACAGACCGAGGAATAGCCTTGGGCAGACACAGAGGTGCAAAATGTATTTTTAAATAAAGTTTTCCTAAATTCATAAAGAAGTAAATTTAAAGCCTAAAATAGTCCATTTAATAGACGTCAATAAAGATTAAATACAAAACAATAAGTAGCCAAACATTAAATAGTCAATTATAAAATGAGAAAAACGAGCACTTTATGCTGCCAGGCATATCGTTCCAAATGTAGCTTCAAGATTGAGAACCCTTGAGACAAGGGTTTTATGCCAAAGAACTGGTGGGGGTCATTTTGAAAATGCGTTTAATATTAATTAATCAAAAAAGAGCAATCACTAAGCCATGAAATGTTACCTCTGATACACCAAGCATTTTAAACACATTTTGCCTGCACTCCACACGTGTTTACTGTTTTCATCTTTATTGTATTTTCCGTCATATTTAAGGACATAACGCACACAGAAATAAAACACTGTACTTTGAAATGTCTATAGTTTCTAATAACGGAGACATTTCTGTCTCTTATGCAGTCTTTCTGTTTCCTCACTGTTTGTAGAAATAACTTGCTACTAATTTGTTATTTTGCCTCTGTTAATCTTATTCATTGACAATCATTATTTAACTTAAATAACAATTTATTAATTTATTGTATAGCCATTGCATACGTTTGTATATCTTCTGCCTATGTTTTATGGTTATGTCGTCGGTGATTTATGTTGACACGTTTGTATTATATATATATATATATTCATGACTGTCTTTATTAGTATTTTGGATCGACTGATCATATGTAACGAGAGAAAATCATTTGGGTCAATCAGGTCAGTTGTAACACTATCAGTTTGGTACAGTTGTTAGGGTTGGACAGTGTGATTGGTAACGTCTTGTCAGTTGGGTCACATCAATCAGTTGGATGTGGTTGGTCGGTCTGATTTTGGCTTATTTTACGTTTTTATGCTAAAACATTAATATATATAATTCATGGTTCTCTATGATTGGATATTAAAAGGTATCAATACAGAATTATCATTATTGCTATTGTTGTTGCTGCTGCTGTTGATGATTGTGTAAACTATCAATAATGACAATATTAATAACATCGCAATCTATTTCCAAACACTCTGTCAATTGAATGGCTAAAAATGGGAGCATAACAATGAGAGCTAAAACGTGTTTCTGGTGTTGGAAGCAGAGCGTAATCTGACTTGGGAAAATATTGGTTGCTAAAGTTCCAGTAAAGATCTTGATAGTTTGATGAAGGAAATAAATGCATGTACTTGAATGTTATCATCATCATCATCATCATCATCAGCAGCAGCAGCAGCAGCCTTTTAATGTCATTGGAATAGACCTTTCACGAGATTCGCCAGACCTCTCGGTCCTGGGCGTCGCGGAGCCAATATTTTCTAAATCATCACGCCATCTTATTTTTTGCCGGACACAATTTTGCATATGATCCTTGGGGATCCACGATGTGTGCCGTGATATCCAGCGGTTGTCTGAAATTCTTGCTATATGGCCTGCCCATTGCCGTTTGAGTTTTCTAATGTATTTTATAATATCTCTGACTCCTGTTTTTTCTCTAATATAATGTGCAGTCTTGTGATCCTTTCTTGTGCACGTTGCATGATTCTGAGTTTGAGAGCCAATCTTTTGGTTAGGTTCCACGTTTCAGCTCCCTAGGACTCCAGGGGACTCATTGGTTGTAGATCCTTCTTTTTAATACTAATCGGATTTTATTGTTCATGAAGGTTGAGCTTGCACTGCCGAAAGCCTGCCAACCTAGGATGATTCTTCGTTTGATTTCTTCATCTTTTGAGGGTTTCATGGAAATCCGTTGTCCCAGGTAGATGTAAGTACTTTAAATAGGCTTTTTTGACAGCAGTTAATTAAACTAATCTTAAAATGTGTATTCAAATTTGGTATGGCCGTTACCAGAATTAAGCTTACTTTTGAAAATATTGATATTCTCGGATGTGACCTACTTTTCACTTAGGCTGTTTCATGCGTCTGCTACTCTCGGCGAGAAGAAATTAAATATAAAGTGAACAAAGTTTTCTTGTTATAATCTCCACTAAAATCGTCTAAACAGCCAATGGTACTGATCTTTGGTGTTTTCACGTGGTTTCCAATTAGGATCAAAGATATTTCGATCAGAAAACATAAACTGATTAGGCGACTTTGCAAATTGGAAGCAACGCATTGGTATTTTGCTGTTTATACTTTTCCATTTTTGTTAGTCTGGTTTTTCAATTGACGTTAATGCAAATTTCTCTTCAGAGAAACACAGATCAAAATGGATGAAGGAAGAGAGAAAGGCGAGAGAGAGAGAGTGAGAACGAAGGAAATAAAAACAGGTATGGTTAGTCGTTCAATTGAAATCGTCACGTGACCAACGTCTTTTGGCAGCATGTCGTGTTGGGGGTGATCAATTAAAAAAATGAATAAGTTACTTCTCACGCATTTTTTTTTTTTTTTTTGCGGTGATGACTAAAAAAATCAGAATTTTCAAAATACAAGCGTGAACACTGCCCGACACAAAGTACCCAATTTAGCATAAACTTACATTTTAAATCTAACCCCCATCCCACTAAAAAAACTATTTTGGGGGAATTTAAAAAAAATGTTTTTTCTAGACAACAAATACAATGCAATTACAAATAAGAAATATAAATAAAACCAGGTCTGCATAATCACTCAATAGAAACCATCATGTTACCAACATTTTTGGTAGCACGCTGTGTTGGGGATGATCAATTAAAAATGGTGTGATCAATGAATTAAAAAAGTTACTTCTCTCACCTTTTGTTGGGTCACTGAGTCCAAATTTCAAAAAATAAAGCGGGCACAAACTAGGGATCAATTCAGCATGAACTTACATTGTAAATTGAACCACTCACTAAAAATTTTCAGAAAACAAAATAAATCGTTTTTTCTAGAAATAATGAGTAAATGTTTAAATTTTCAGCCCTCTAGCTACATTGGTGCGGCCTGTACGCGCGATACATACATAGCCATACCCAATTGGAAACTGAAGAAACCTATGTTAATGTTGACTATGTTGATGTTGACTATGTTGATGCTGACTATGTTGATGTTGTCTATGTTGATGTTGACTATGTTGATGTTGTCTATGTTGATGTTGACTATGTTGATGTTAATAGTGTTGGTCGATGTTGAAAGACAGAGAATTACAGAGTAGGTGAGAGAGGTGGGAGAGAAAAGAAAAGTGGAAAGAGAAATAAATATAAAAAGAAGATGAAGAGTCGAAAAGAAACACGCAGAATCCATAAAAGAAGAGAGAAATATAATATTACTAAATGAGCTCTACTGAAGTCAAAGGAAAACTCCTCTTTCGTAATCAAATTCTCGTGGACCCAATTACAAATGCCTTTAAAGTCATGTGTCGTGTCTCTTCGAATCTGATCATTTCGCACTTGGCTTTGTCGTGTTTCTAATTCAGTTTATTAATTCAGTTGTTTGATTCCCACCCCCAGTCAGCATTCATTAAGAAAACGGTTTTATATTTAAAAGCAGACACGGCACTAACATTTTCTTAAATAAGTTGTCTTCAAGGCTTTACGTTATCTCTTTTTTTAAAAACGCTATGACAGAGTTAAAGACAATATTATGTTTAGGCTGCTTCTTTACTTTGCGTGTTTGTTTGTATTTTACTTTCTAAACTCTAAATTAGAAACTTTTAGTTTAGATAAACTGATTTCAGAAGATAGACATCAAGTTTATTTTAAATTAGAACGTTTTAAGCCAGACAAACCGTTTTTTTTTATTTTCGCTTTCTTCATTGATTTGAAAATAATTGATTCCAAGCAGATTCACACCAAAATGCTGCTAAAAAGAATCAGAAGCAACAGCAGCAGACCTTTAGCGTCCGTCGTTGGACATAGACCTTCCCCCAAGATTCGCCAGACCTCTCTAACATGGGTATTGCGGAGCCAATACTTTCAGAACTTGTCTAGTTCGTCAGGCCATCTTATCTTTTGCTGGCCCCAGTTTCACATATGATCTCTGTGGGAGTGTTCAGATGGTATGGCTTACCTGTGTAGTTGAAGCACAGGACGTGAACACTACGACCGCCTCGGCAGATATATTGTATATCTGTGAATGGCTTGATCTTCGCGAATGAGGATGGTTTTCCACGGCATTAGGACCATAGACGGCGGGACCAATGTGCAGAGTAAACATCCAGCCTGAGCAGTGTAGTTTTAAGGTGAAGTGCGACTTAAACTATAATCTATCGGGAAATGTTAAGTTTTCTAATGTTCTTATGTTCTGACTCCTGTTTGTTTTTTAATATAATGTGTTGTCTTGTGATCTCTCCATCTGATGTTCAGCATGATTCTCTTCTGTGCGCGTTGCATAGTTCTCAGTTTGAGGGCCAATCTTTTGGTTAGGTTCCATGTTCAGCTCCATAGGTGACTATCGGGAGGATATATTTGTTTCAAAGGGAATACGTAATGCAATCATTACTGAAATAAAATTCCCGTGTCTCTTCCCTTTATATGATCTATTTATTCCGTTCCATCTGTTCGTTACATAAAGATGTTATATCCCATGAATATCGTGGATTTTACAAGTAATACACACACCGTTCTTGAACGATAAACTTGGCAACATTTGTTACTGGCATTTGAGAAAGGAAAATACCGTATTTTGCCGAATACAAGATGCAACTGTTTTCCAGAATCTGTCCCTCAAAGTTATCCTACGCCCATCACGATGAAGATCAGGCTTGGGATCTACGAATCGCCTGATTAGTTAGATTAGTTTAACGACCCAGGCATTTTCAGAATGAATATATA